>RCUC01138161.1:0-27796 GCA_003697995.1 Taxidea taxus jeffersonii | reverse complement strand
TGTATATATGTATATATGGTTACATTAACCATATATATAATATATACATATATATTTTATTATTGAATTTAAATTCAAGTTAGTTAACATGTAGTATAATAGTGTAGTAGTATACATGTAGTACAATACATTCACTAAATGTAGTGAATTTAAATTTAAGTTAGTTAACATGTAGTATAATAGTGGTTTCAGGAGTGGAATTTAGTGATTCATTGCTTATGTGTAACACCCACTGCTCACCCCAAGTGCCCGCCTTAATACCCATCACCTATTTAGCCGGTTCCCTGACCTACCTCCTCTCCAGCAACCTCAGTTTGTTCTCTATATTTAGGAATCTCTTATGGTTTGCCTCCCTTCTTTTTTTTAATCTTAATTTCTCATCCTTTCCTCTATGTTCATCCATTTTGTTTCTTAATTCTACATATAAGTGAAATCATATGAATCTGTCTTTCTTTTGACTGACTTATTTCCCTTAGCATAATACATTCTAGTTCCATCTGCATTGTTGCAAATGGCAAGATTTCATTCTTTTTGATGGCTGAGTAATATTCCAGAGAGAGACAGACAGTGTGTGTGTGTGTGTGTATTTATGGGTTCTTTATTCCGTTCTATTATGTGTCTGCTTTGTGCCATACTATCTTGATGATTATAGCTTAAGGTCAGGAACTGTATGGCTCCACTTTGCTTTGCTTTTCATATCACTTTGGCTACTCAGGGTCTTTTCTGGTTCCATAAAAATTTTAGAATTACTTGTTCTAGCTCTATGAAAAAAGGTGGTTTTTTTTCATAGGGATTGCTTTGGATATGTATTTGCTTTGGGTAGTATAGACATTTTGACAATATTTGTTCATCCAATCTAAGAATGTGGGATGTTTTTTCATTTCTTTGTGTCCTCAGTTTCTTTCAAAGTGTTCTACAGTTTTCAACAAACAGGCCTTTTACCTCTTTGGGTAGGTTTATTCCTAGGTATCTTGTGGTTTTTGGTGCAGTTGCAAATGGGATCAATTCCTTGATTTCTCTATCTGCTGCTTCATTATTTGTATATAGAAGTGCAACAGATTTTTTTACATTGATTTTATATCCTGCAACTTTGCTGAATTCATGTATCACTTCTAGCAATTTTTGATGGAAACTTTCAGGCTTTCTAAATAGAGTATCATGTCATCTGCAAATAGTGAAAGTTTGACTTCTTCCTTGCCAATTTGGATGCCTTTTCTTTCTTTTTATTGTGTGATTGCTGAGGCTAGGACTTTCAGTATTAACTGAACAACAGTGTTGAGAGTGGACATTCCTATTGTGTTCATGACCTTAGTGGAGAAGCTCTCAGTTTTTTCCCATTGAGGATGATATTAGCTGTGGATCTTTTGTACATGGCCTTTATGATGTTGAGGTATGTTCCTTCTATCCCTACATTCTTAAGGGTTTTATCATGAAAAGATCCTGTATTTTGTCAAATGCCTTTTCTGCATCTGTTGAGAGGATCAAATGGTTTTTATCCCTGCTTTTGTTAATGTGGTATATCATGTTGTTTGACTTGTGGATATTGAACCACCCTTGCAGTCCAGGAATAAATCCCACTTGATCACAGTGAATAATCTTTTTAATGTACTGTTGGATTTGATTAGTTAATATCTTGAAAACTTTTGCAACCATGTTCACCATATTGGTCTGTAATTCTTTTCGGTAGGGTCTTTATCTGGTTTTGGAATCAAGGTAATGCTGGCCTCATAGAACGAATTTGGAAGTTTTCCTTTCATTTCTATTTTTTGGAACAGCTTCAGAAGAAAAGTGTTCTTTAAGTGTTTGGTAGAATTCCCCTGGGAAGTCCTCTGGCCCTGGGCTCTCTTCTATTGGGAGATTTTTGATTACTTCTTCAATTTCTTTGCTGGTTATGGGTCCCACTCAGATTTTCTATTTCTTCCTGTTTCAGGTTTGGTAGTTTATATGTTTCTAGGAATTTATCCATTTCTTCCAGATTGCCCAATTTGTTGGCATATAATTGCTCATAATATTCTCTTATAATTGTATTCCTGTGGTGTTGGTTGTGAGCTCTCCTCTTTCATTCATGATTTTCTTTATTTGGGTCCTTTCTCTTCTGGTTAAGGGTTTATTAACTTTGTTAATTCTTTCAAAGAACCAGCTCCAAGTTTCACTGATCTGTTTTGCTGTTGTTTTTGCTTTGTTTTGTTTTCCTACAGCATTTATTTCTGCTCTCATCTTAATTCTTTCCCTTCTTCTGCTGGTTTCAGGTTTTACTTGCTGTTCTTTTTCCAGCTCCTTTAGGTATAAGGTTGGGTTATGCCATTTGAGACTTCTTGCTTCCTGAGTATATTGCCATATATTTCCCTCTTGTGACTGCCTTTGCTGCACCCCAAAGGTTTTAGACTGCCGTGTTTTCACTTTCATTTGCTTCCATGTAATTTTTTTTTTACACTTCTTTAATTTCCTGGTCAACCCATTCATTCTTTGGTAAGATGTTCTTTAACCTCCAATGTATTTGTGGTCTTTCCAAATTTTTTCTTGCGGTTGACTTCAAGTTTCATAGCATTGTCATTGGAAAATATTCATGGTATGATCTCAGTCTTTTTGTATTGGTTGAGACCTGACGTGACCCAGTATGCAATCTATTCTATAGACTATTCCACATGCACTCAGAAAGAATGTATATTCTACTGTTTTAGGATGAAATGTTCTGAATATGTCTGTTAAGTCCATCTGGTCCAGTGCATCATTCAATGCCATTGTTTCCTTGTTGATCTTCTGCTTAGATTATCTGTCCATTGCTGTAAGCGAGGTGTTAAAGTCCCCTGCTATTATTGTATTATTATCAATGAGTTTCTTAGAGTTTGTTATTAATTTATTTATATATCTGGCTGCTCCCAAGTTAGGGGGCATAAATATTTACCATTGTTAGATCCTCTTGTTGGATAAACACCTTTATTATGATATAGTGTCCTTCTTCGTCTCTTATTACAGTCTTTAAAGTCTAGTTTGTCTGATTAAGTACGGCTACTCCAGCTTTCTCCTGGTGTCCATTAGCATGCCAGAAGGTTCTCCACCCCATTGTATTCAATCCGAAGATGTCTTTGGGTCTAAAATGAGTCTCTTGTAAATAGCTTATCAATGGGTCTCATTTTTTAAATCCATTCTGATATCCTATGTCTTTCAAAGAGGACTGAGTCCATTTACATTCAGAGTCATTATTAATACATACAAATTCAGTTCCATTGTATTACCTGTAATGTCCCTATTCTGTAGATTATCTCTGTTCCTTTCTAGTCTTTGTTGCTTTTGGTCTCTCCTTGCAATGGATATTGTTTGTAAAAGACTGCTTATCTTTTAAATTATATGATTCTGATATTTCACTAAAATAATCTGGGGTGGGTTAAGTGGAGAGGATTATAGATGAAATAAGATCAGCCATAAATTAAAATCACTGAAGCTGAATGAAAGAAACAGGAGGGAACTCATTATTTTAGACTTTCTCTTTGTGTTTCAAGTTTTCCACAGTGAAAGGTTTTTAAAATGTAATGTTACCTATAAAGCTTAGAGAACTCTTAATTTTCTTTATGTTTAAAATCTTCATTGTTCAAATTTTAGTTTGCATCTAAATCTCAAATAGATACAATCTCTACAAAGATGTGACTAGACATCTAGTCATTTGTTAGACTAGACATTCAGCCAATACTTAGACTGAACCTCTAACTCATTCAAAAATGTGAATGCTACAAATAATGCAGCTATTTCTATTCAGCCCTTTTAATTAATTCAATTTTATTTTACCAATAAACATAAAATTTCCCTTCTTTTTAGTAATTTTAAAAGATAAAAACTGTGAATTTTTATAATTAGCCCAGAAATAAATGCCAGTGGAGGCTTAAGATTTAAAATAATGCTGTAATAAAATAAAATAAAGTTAAGATGATCAAGCTACAGGTACATTTCCTTTATAGAAAGGAAGCACCTCATATCATTATCAAACCGCACATCCAAACTCAAGTCAATGAAAACCAGATCTATCAATATTTCACACTCAAAGGGATCAAAAGTGCCAACTCTTCTTCCTTGTTTCTTTCGAAGTAAATTACTCCTTCTAGTTGCAGTCGCAAAATTTTCACATCTATAATTTCTTCTTCAGTTCTAAATGACTTTACCAAATCATTTACCATGTCCAACAGATTTTTTTGAAATATTTCTCTCTCTATGTCCCTCACCTTCCCACCCCAGGGCTTCCCTCAGTCTTCCCAATGTGGATAAGATTTCCTATGCATAAATGCCTATTGGTTCCCTAGCATCTGTCAGAGTTGATAATTTTATCTTGAACCATAAAAGTGTAATTTCCAAGAGGAGGAAATTTATGTCTGCTTTGTTGTACACTGTATTCCCTGGACTTAGTAAAGTGTCTGGCACAAAACAGATTTTCTGTTTTGTAAGGAAGGAATATAGGGAAGTTAGGAGGAAAGAAAAAGGATGGAGGTGGGAAATGGAGAAAAAAAGGAGGGAGAAAGGAACAAAGAGAGGGAGGGAAGAAGGAAGGTGGGAAGGAAGAACAAAGGAAGGAGGAAGGATTCTTTGCATTCTATTACCACCTAAAATTATAAACTCATAATTCTCTGGACCTTAAAAGTATCTAGTACAATATTTTTCAACTTCTCCAATTCACATTCAACCAAAACTTCAATATTTTGAAAACTTCTCACCACGTTGTAGTCCAACTATGTTTGAATTCCTGTAATAAAGAGAAATTCAGTACCTCACAGAGCAATTCATTCCACTGGCAAGGAATTCACATCATTTGAAAGTTTTCCCCCCAGAGAAGCCAAAACCTCCCTCTCTGTAGTTTCCACTCTTTAGCCTGATCCTAGAATGTGGAAACACACACACATATACACACATAACTAATCTTTTTTCCAGAAGAGAGCAGTTCCTATTTTTGAATACTAGAATAAAATAACCATGTATAGCTCTACTCACCTGGAAGCTAAACATCACAACTACTTCTCATGCAATGGTCCTGAGTTACTTGATGATCTTGGGCCATCGCTTTAGTATATATTCATTCAATTAATATCTCCAGGTGGGGTTGCCAGAACCAATAATAGCATTTTAAGTGTAGCCAAGCCATTATAAATAGATGTATAGTACTCAGACCCAAAAGATGCACCCCCATCAATCTTTACTTATGCTCTATGCATTAGAATTAATAACACACTGATAACACTTATATTCGATAATTACCATAGCTTTTTTGGCATCAATGTCTACATGCTCTACTTACGTAAATTAGACATTTATCTTGTTTTTCTATCTCTAGTTCCATCCCTCATTCCAACCTGTGTAACCAGGTATGTTTTCCTAACAGAAGCCTAATTGTTTCTCTGGTCAAAATGGATCAATGGGTCCAATGACCACAAGTGAAATCTATGAATTACTGACTTTTATTAGAAGATCCTTACAAATCATGCTTCTACTCTTAGTCTTGCACATTACTTTAAAATGCTCTCTGGAGTTCTTTCACTAGAAAAAGACCAAGGTACATCCTTCATTTCACTAAGTCTGAGTACAGTGTATCTGAATTCATTTTCACTTTCTTGTGAGGATTTCAAATTTACTCTGCTTATTACCTGTACATCTTGTACTAATATATATTTCTGAGGATATAAACGGTATCCCCAACCTGGTTCCATGTTATATCCTCCTGAAAATTATTGAACATTCTCCTCCATGACTCATCCTTTTTTATGTCATACTTGTCATACTCTTTATCCTGCATAGCATTTGTTTTAGCATGATATGAGCAAATTGTTTCAATTTAAAATCCTCATATGACATGGGACACCTGGTTGGGTCAGTTGGTTAAGCACACGACTCTTGATATGAGCCCAGGTCTTGATTCAGGTTCATGAATTCCAGCCCCACACTGGCCTCCATGTTGGGCATGGAGCCTACTTAAAAATAAAATATAAAATTAAATTAAATTAAACCTCATATGACTACTGCTGACAAACTCACAACAGGATAACAGGATAATAAGAGACACCTTTGCATTTGTACCCTTTACTAGAGATCCTTTACTTGGTATCGTAAGCCACAACCTTATGCAGCTCATATAAATGCCTCCCTATGATGCAGTTCTGGCCTCACACCGTATCTACAAATATCCCTTTATATGGATCTCTAGTCTAGAAAAAGTGAAGATCCCTTTGCTTGCCCTAAATAAGATGGCCATTTCCATGTTAAGTCCCATCCAGTCTTCCTACTGATCTATCTGGAAGCTTGAAAACTTCTAAAAATAAATGTTGCTGCACAGTTGAGTCATTCATGCTTAATTAACTTGGGCTTATATGTTTATTTGGAAATCTTTTAAATTATCTCTTAAGATAGATGTAGATTTCTTAAGGGCAATAATCATTTCTCCTTCTTTGTAAGTATCACCAGTGCCTAATAAAGTGCTCAGAAAATAACATACTAAAATATGATTGAAAGTGACCTGAAAGAACTGGCTGAGAATGTTCACAAGGGCTCACAGCCAACCTCTTAAATTAAAAGAAAAATACTGAGGGAAAAAAATATAAATGATAAACAGATAGACACAGGTTCCCATGAAACTAAAATATTGCTAGGTTCAAAGAAAATGAAGCATCAAATTTCTCTTTCAACCAATTAAATCAGAGAACTCATTAACTCAATGGCAGATGGGAAGATGTAAGACCATCCTAAGTTTCTTCATTTAGGAAATAAATTTGATTAATTGTAGGTCATTTCCAACATGAAAGTTCTGATAGAACATTTAAAAAAATACATATCACAACTTTTCCACCAGATTTTTTGCTTCTGTGCCTTTTCATAATTAAGTAGGCCATGTATCAATATACATTTGTATTCGCCTTATTCCAGAAAAGAACATTAAGGTTTGTTTTTCCCAATAATGTGTAATTCATCTTATGTACGTCTAAATGAGTGACTTATTATGAGTTTAAGTTGACTTTGAAATTCTAGCAAGTACATTTTCCACATTGTTAACAATGGAATACAGCCATTAAAACTCTACTTAAAGCAAATTTCGATCTAGTAAATTAAGGGACACAACCACCACCACAACAGCTAAGGCTGAACCTTCAGAAACCAACCAGAGCTAAGGCTCATCTCTGTGCTGCTCCTATTAACAGTAATCACCCTTTATTGGTACTGCTACATGTCACATACTCTAAATTTCTCTTATTCTCCTAATTGCTCTGTGAAGTTCCTATACTTATCCCCATTTTAAATATCAGGAGAAGGAGACTCCAATTTCGATAACTTGCCCTAGGGTACACAGAGAGAAATCAGAAGTAGGACTGAAATGCAGGACTCAGGTCCATCCATCTCCAAACTCTTAGGTTTGACTTCTTCTGCCAAATGACATCCTTTTAAAATACGGTTGGGACTGCAAAGGGAAAGGGTGCAAAAGAAAAGGCTGAAGATGTGTTGAGTCGTTGTTAATGCTCGAATGCACGAAGGGATGGATAGATGGATGGATGAAGAAGTAGTCGGGGGGCGCCTGGGGGGCTCAGTGGGTTAAGCCTCTGCCTTCGGCTCAGGTCATGATGTCAGGGTCCTGGGATCGAGCCCCGCATCGGGCTCTCTGCTCAGTGGGGAGCCTGCTTCCCTGCCTACTTGTGATCTCTCTCTCTGTCAAATAAAAAATCTAAAAAAAAAAGAAGAAGTAGTCGGTAGGTAGAGAGATAGGTAGGTCAGTAGGTAGAGAGATAGATAGACTGAGTTTAATTTAAACCTTATAGTAACTATGAAAGATAGAGATTATCGTTCCCGCTTTATAGAGACATAACTTGTTAATTAATTTGCCCAACATCACTGACCTAGAAGTGTTGGAACAGGAAATAAAATGATTTTTATGTGACGTTTCAAAACGTTCCCTCTCGCCATCCTGCTACAGGGCCTCATAGGGAACAAAAGAGGGTGAAAATAATCTGAAGCCATTTGGCTCAAATGCTAAAATGGAAAAAAATCTGTGCCCAACTGATATCCCTCCATTTCAGCAAAACCAGTGCAGGAGAAAAAGGAAACCGTACTGTCAGTGTAAATACATTAAAAATAACAGTCATGAGAATCCCATTCTTGTACTAAATAGTGCAAGAACACATCCATTTCAGAAAAGGATGTATTCATATGCACCATATTTTATGAGAATTTGCAGATTTTAAAAGGCATAATATTGCCTAGTTGCCAGGATTTTTCCCACTTAGCATCCTTGAGTTCTGTATTGAAGATTCTGGAAAACACTTTCACCATTTTATGAACCATATGTAGAGTTTGATTCTCCTCCAATTTTTTTTCTTTTGTTATTATCATCATCGGGGAGGATTACATCTCATCTACTTAGCTGCTAGAATGAAGATTTCAGTTTGGAGGAGAGCCGATTTCTTTAAAAAAAAAGTTAGCTTCTTCAGGCAACAATCCCTTTGATCTGCTCATTAACACTTTTCAAATGTTCGAGTGATGTGGGCATTCTTTGCACTAGAAAATGTCAGCACTGGAGCCTGCAGCCAGCTTGATGCAATCATATGTTCCAATATTCAGAAAAGAGTGAAAAGAACTGTCAACAGTGACTGCCTTGGATGAAAAAAAAGATACGATACAACGCCCGTAGATCAAGTAGCGTTTCAGGATTGATTCTTGCCAGTGACAAAAACAAATGCCCAATTTATCAGCAATGTCATCTGAGCGACTAAGAGCCCACACACAATGGTGAAGTTGCTCTCAGTGTTTAGGAAAATTGGTCTGAAGTAGATGGGGGCCTTCCTTTCCTTCTCCTTCCTCTTTCTGATAAGATCAGAGAGCAAGTGCTGCGCCTTTCTTCAGAAGTGCAGAAACACCAAGTTCTATTACACTGGTATTTGGGAAGGTTTTTTCTGCATCTCATCGAGTTAGATGCCTTCATCATCCAGATCAAAATATGATCTGAGCCATCGCATCCTCCCTCTCCTTTCCTCCTTGACAGACTCGTCAGTGATCAAAGATTCCTACCTTGCACAAATAAATAACCAGTGGGAGGTCCGGATGAAAAGCATGATTTAAAATGCCAAAAGGGAACTGGGAAGAGCAGTGCGAGAGTGTGTCTAGACAAGAGCTAAAGAAAGGTGCCGCTGTCACAGCAAATACACTAGACCAGGAAGAGCTGGACACCCCGTTTTACAAATGATGCTCTGTTGGAGAACATCACCATGGAAGCAATACGCACAAACATCACACTCTATTTCAAGGAGGCAACCAAACATAAATCATTTTAATTAATGGTGCAAGGAAAGCATATTAAAATTTAAATTACTTCTGTTTTATTGTGCATTCCAAAAAAAAAAAAAATCAAGCTACTCTCAAAGTAACTCAATAAAGGCACCAAGAGCCCTCCTGGACAATAAAAAACAAATGCGATATAGAAGGGTTATTACTATTTAGAAAGAACAGCACAGCTGTTGCTGGCTAAGAAAACGACTGCATGGAGCTCCAGGCAGACACAACCTCGTCATGAAAGCTCAACTTACTTATAAGCAAATTGGGTTTTAAAGGGATAACTTTTCAAAATGGTTTTTTAAATTAAGATTTATGAGACCTTCATGTAATGCCTTAAATGCACCGAGGTAAGAGGAGCTTGCAGTTTCCCCCGAGGGTGGAGAACTCTGGCCGAGGACACGAGAGCAGAGTGAACATTTATCATTTCCGGCATATTTGGATATTTATCCGCAGCTGTATAGCACACTCTAATAGGCAACACTGCAGAAAGCCCTTGTTTGCCACCTCACTAGCCTTACATCTGTAATTCTGCAGAGTGTCTGCTCGTGCTGGATGATACGACCACAGGCCTGTCCTCTCTGCCACCCTGAGAGTAAAACTCTGCCGTCAACTCAGCATACCTTCTAAGCTAAACAGTGATGAAAACATCCATATTTGCTAATGTTTCACTCGTGATTCAGGACACAGTAAGTTTTGTTAACCTCTCCTGCCCCCATTTTTAATTTAAGGAGAAAGGAAGGACACAGCTGATGTCTTTGTTAACGAAAAGCAGCTGGAGAGGAAGGATGTGAGGATCCTCGGTGAGCGGGATACAGACTCTTCACCAGATGGTGAGAAATACCTTCACACAAAATGAGAACTTTTCCCTCACGGAATAGTCTGCAAACTGAACACACTCTGTAATTCACTAATGATAGTGCCTTAAAATGTCTGCTGTGCAGGAGGGCGCGTGCACTGTGACTACTGGAAAGTCTTCCAACTGTCACTGGCGTAGGTTTCTTCTGTCATGGAAAGAACGGGTACACAGAGGAAACTACTTTGCCACGTTTTAATTGATGCTGTCACTCTCTTTTATCCTTGAAAATATGCATTAAAATGAACCGAATGAGTTAAAAATTTTTAAGAAAAGCATCGAGTGTGGCCTGATTTCTGATTGCAGGGATTTTTCCTTAACCTTTTTTATGCTGTGCCCCTCTCTGGCAATCCAGTGAACCTACAGATCCCCTCCCAGATTAATTAAGCTAAATTAAAATACAAAGGATTTTAAGGAATCCAATTATATTGCAATATAATTATCTGATCTGTAAAAAAAAAACCCACAAAAGTTATGATACAGAAATAAATGCTACGTTATGAATAGTCCATTAAATAATGAGAATTACTGCACTAAATAATGGGAACCACTCTAACTTTTGAAGTTACGATACTTGTAGAAGATAGTTCAAAAATATCTGAAGATATAGGATATCTGTGATTACTATTGCTGACAAAGTCTCTGGAACTGCCAATACTTTTGTGGACAGTGGTCTACACTCATAAATGAAGAAAATAAATTTCAGTTGGAAGTAAGAATAAATATTGTTTTTTCACCTAAATTCACAATCCTCAGGTTAGAAATCCCTGCAGGGTACATGGAGAAGCCAACAGACAAAAGTTAAATCGCTTCTACATCAGAGTTTTATTACAATTACCAATCCTTACCTACTCGTCTCTTAGTTCCTATTGTAAAGAATGGCAAAGGCCACATTTCCTATTATAGATACATCATAAAGGATACCTTTTAAATAAACCAGTGAAAATCATTCAGAGAACTAAGACTATACCAATAATCCTCTCATGTAAAATGCTTCCCCATAGTTGACAGAATTTTGATTAAAACTGGCAACAAGGTAACCTATTTTGACGTGGTCTTCCAGATAAAACTTGTCAAGTGTTTCAATTTTAAGAATTGAGATAGTTCAAGGAGGTTAAGTGTTTACTGCGGAAGATGCCTGGTTTACAATGAGGAGTGAAATAAAATACACTTCATGAAATTATTAGACTATAAAGTAAGAGAAATGTTCAACAAATAATCACATAAATAATTGTTCAATCTTATTTTCCTTTAAGCATCACCAAAACAGCACCCTTTTCTAACCTGACAGGGTAAATGTTTGAGGATTTTGGTTAAAATTTTAATATAAAATATGCTAGAGGGGATATTTATGACTTTGATATGTTTCTTGTTCCTGATCCCAAATTGGTACAGCAAATGAGGTCAACGGCATAGTTTCTAAGACAGAGTTACTTAGTTAAATGTTCAAGTTCTTTGCTTTTCCCTGCAGAGTAAAAAGCTCACTTCCTAGCTTTCATGGGATTCAGCGGCTCAATATCTGATATGAATGGGATGGTAAATAAGAAGCCCAGGGAGAGGGCGCCTGGGTGGCTCAGTGGGTTAAAGCCCCTGCCTTCGGCCCAGGTCATGATCTCAGGGTCCTGGGATCCAGTCCCGCATGGGCTCCTTGCTCGGCAGGGATCCTGCTTCTCTCTCCGCCTCTGCCTGCCTCTCTGCCTGCTTGTGCACTCTCTCTCTCTCTCCTTCTCTCCGACAAATAAATAAATAAAATATTTTTTTAAAAAAAGAATGTGTAAAAAATATTAGGGCCTCTGTTCAGGGCTTTATTTCCAAACTTTCTATCTTTATAAGAGTTCCTGAGCATAGGATTCCCAAGGAGGTAGATTGCTGACAAAATCTAAATGTTCCTGAGAACAGACGTTTTAAGCTGTTTCGTCATGTTTCAGCTGAAAGGTGAGATTTAAATGTTTTCCACTACTACTTTAAAACATTCACACAAAACAAAACTTTTACAACACCAAGCGGACACAAATGCATTTCATTTCCCATTAGAAGTAATATCATGGGGCACCTGGGTGCCTCAGTGGGTTAAGCCTCTGCCTTCCGCTCAGGTCATGGTCCCAGGGTTCTGGGATCGAGTCCCGAATCGGGCTCTCTGCTCAGCAGGGAGCCTGCTTCCTCCTCTCTCTCTGCCTGCCTCTCTGCCTGCTTGTGATCTCTGTCAGATAAATAAATAAAATATTTAAAAAAAATAAAAATTAAAAAAAAGAAAGTAATATCATGGTGACAATATAGTCGAAGTTAAGTTGATCCTTAATAGTTTAACCGCTAAGAATAAGTTAGCAAACTACATTCTAGATCCAGCGTAGCGCAAACATTATGCTCCAAAAGGAACAAAATAAAACAAGCATCCTGCCATTGCACGACAACGCCCTCTGCCATGGTGGCTCTGCCCCTTCTTTTTCACGTCACCTCTTCCTTTTCCTCCAGCTCTCAGCTTCCGTCTTCCATTGCTGTCTACTTCACAAGCAATCCTCTGCTGTGGCCCTCCCTAAGGTGCATGATCCGTCTCTGGCTTTCCATTTCGGTTGTTGATGGAAACTCAGTTGATACAGACTTAATCCCCACCAGGACCAGACCTGGGCACACACTGCTACAAAGCAAGCAAGGCTTCTTCTGGGGGATTACACTGATCAAATCTCTCCAGTGGCCTCTCATCATCCCTGGGGTGAGTTCAAACTTCCTAAAAGACAGAGGAAGCCTCCCTGATGGGATTCCTGCCTAAATCCCACACCGTCTTCCCGCTGTTCCGTCCCTGGCATGCTAGGTAGGCTGCAGCCTACTGCTTCCCAAAGCATGCCGGAGTGACTCAACGCAATTCTACACGCACTTCATCTGAAATGTCCCCATCAACTGTGAACATCTTATTCATTATGCAAAACTCCGTTTGGAGTCATCAGCCCAGGAAAGTCTCTCCGAGACAACCCCTCAACTCTGGCAAATCCTTCCTCATGTCTTACTGTGCTTTACAAATGTTGCTCTTGGGCCACTCGTGCCCCTCCGATTACACTCTGCCCACATTTCTGCGCTTATGTATTAAAATGTGAGTTTCCATAGCATATCACAGTCATTTTTGTTCCCCTCCCCCAGTGTCATAGCACTGACACGGACCGCCAAGGGTTAAGTACAGAATCTTGCATCTACCCTGCTTTTAAAGCTACCTTAGAAAACATCTGCTATGATTCATTTATACCTAAGTATAAATATCCGTTCATACCAGGGCTAGGTGTCCTTTAATCTATACTTCTAAGCATCATAAACAGGTGGGTGTCTCTATTAAGTTAACTTTCAGAAATTAGTAAGCATTCCCACTGTTTGTAAGGCTAGGAAGCCCTCCCGGCATCCTGAGGACACACCTCCAAGGCTTCCCTCTAGGCTTTGCATAAAGAAATATACTCCATGATTCACGACCTGCAGTCTCGGGTTGTAAATGAACCTACTCTCAGAGACTGAGTCCTCTCCGTCACACCCAAAATGGTGGTCAAGATCTGTACCTGAGCCCATTCGAAATGTGCCAGAGAAGCCTAGCTTGGTTTTCACATACATCTTCTAAAAAATCAGATACTTTGACACTTTTGAGCCCTCTGATCAATAATAAATGAAACTGTGAAGTAATGAAGGAAACCCACCACCGCAGAATTTAAATAAAAAATTAAATAAACTTGTATTTATTTAAAATTTAAATAAATTTAAATTAAAAAAACCAATCCTATCAGGGCACTTTTTTGCTTTTCATTTGGAGACTCGAGAATGCAGGCCACCCTAAAGTAACCGTATTAGGATGCTCACGATGACAGCAGGAAACTGAGCAGAAATCGCTATGGCAGGAAAAGGATGAGTTCAGCAAAGAGACAGGACACTCCTCGTGTCTACCGCCGTGGGCATTAATCCTGTGCCTCCTACATGGACTAACTATTCTGCGATACAGGACTGTTGATTCACGAAAGCAGACTGGAGGGTAAGTAGTAACAGTTGCAGGAGCACTGCAGACTAGTGCCTGAAGTTACAAGGAAACTGAAAGCAGTCAGCGAAGGGGAGGGAGGAGAAAGACAGTCTAGGAACCACTGTGATCTACAGAACGTCCAGTTCTACACGACGTGCCAGTAATAAAAGGAACGCTATCGAGGAAGAGGTAAGCTTCCAACGGGTTCTTCTTCAGGATACTCTTTTCCATGAAACCTGAACAGTCCGAATTGGATTGCTTGAAATGTGCTGAACTCTATGACCCAACAGTCCACCCTGTGGAAGACAGAATAACAACCCCCCCAAGAGGTCCCTGGAACTATGAGTAATTTTCACTGCACAGCAAACGGGACTTTGCAGATTGAGAGAGTTAGGGATCTTGAGAGGGGAGACTATCCTGGATTATCGAGGTGGGTCCAATTTCTTCACATGGTTCCTTAACACTGGAGGTCCTTTCCCAGCTGGGTTAAGAGTCAGAGGGAAACGTAACTACAGGAGAATGGCCAAGGAGATGCTGTTGCTGGTTTTCAAGATGGAGGGAGGGTCTATGAGGCAAGGTGGACACCGAGGGAAGAGGCTCCTCAAGAGCACTGAGAGAGGAATGAATTTCTGTCGATACCTTTCAGCCCGGTTTAGTCCAGTGAGACCCATCTCGTATCTGGGATTAAATAACCGTTAGATAATGAGTGTGTGTTACTTTAAGCCACCAAATGTGGAGCAATTTTTTACAGTAGCAGTAGAAAGCGAATAGAAACCTGTCTTTTTTCAAAGGTTTTACTCAAACACGAAAAAGAATACAAACAAACCAACAGTCATAACTTCAAAACTGTGGATTTGCCAGACACCCTCACATTTGCCCATGACTTATTTCCTAAAATACTCTCCCAAGAGGCAAACAGAGAAGGTCCCGAAATAGACTCTTCAAAGAGGTAGTGAAGGGTTCAGTAAGTCCTGACAAGAAAACCTGACAGATCATCAGCTTCTCCCCGTGACCCCACGTGAAAGTATCATTCAACTTACTGGAAACTCTTTTGAGATGCAGGGGAAAACCCTTTATCCCTCCGACCTTTCCCACCTTCCTCTCCCCCTCTCCCCACCTCCCTCCAAACTTGATTTTGAAATGTGTCTTGGATGAAGTTTGATAATAAATATTTATTGGCATGCATGTTTTCTAGAATTTATTGTAGTATTAAAAGCTGGTACAACTCAACTTGCCAACTGACACTTTGCTGTTGTGGGACGCCGGCACTGAGTCACACTTCAGGCCTTACTTTGTACCTCACTGCTTTGCAAAAGAGTAGAGGAGCAGATCCTCCTTACTCACCACTTTGCAGCAAAGGGGCCAAAACCACCACATCAAACCAATGCCCAGTAGTAGCAGTAACACCAAAATAGCAATGATGGCAGCCATCCCATTAGACTAGAAGAGGCAGGAGACAGAAACAAAGAAACAAAGTGGTCAGTAAAGCATAGGGTTAAATCCCAAACACACACTTTTTTTAAGGAAACACCAGAAAATGATTCAGAGAGCATAACCAATGTCAAATCAGATTTTCATTATATTCCTTTAAATTCTATAAATTCCTTTATATTCTATTTCATACAGGTTATGTTAAAACAGTCAATAAGAAAAAAGAATTCTTCCAAAGTGCTGTAAACAGTTTTAAATTATGCCTTATAAGAATGTAAGAAAAAATCACTATCTGGCTTATACGGAAGGGCCGTATGGTCCCTATCATTTATCTCTGGAGAAGAAGTTATTTTGATCACAAGCATGATAACTTTTAGGCAAAACTTATGCAACATTTTTCCAGACTTTTTGATGATAAAACACTATTTACATTATATATTGAAATGATAGGGCCAGATAAATATCAAAAATCACCAAGCAAGTAAGAAACCAACAACAAATGGTTCTTTTTAAAAAAAATTTTTTTTAAAGATCTTATTTATTTATTTGAGAGAGAGAGAGAGAGGGCAAGAGAAAGCACGACCAGGGGCTGGGGAGAGGGAGAAGCATACTCCTTGCTGAGCAGGGAGCCTGATGTGGGGCTTGATCCTAGGACCCTGGGATCCTCATGACCCGATCCAAAGTCAGACATTTAACGGACTGAGCCACCCAGGTGTTCCAACAGCAATGGTTCTTGTTGGCAGATGGTACGTTGCATCAATGCAAGAACGTGACCTCAACGTTCGCACATCAGAGGATTTCTCCCCGAAGCTCTGGAACTACCCTCTCAAGAACCGCACTGGTGTCCTCTTACTTCCTGCCGCCAGGCTCTTCCGGCCCTAAGGAGCCTGCTCTGGGCCTCGCCCCCAAGCCTCTTCCTGTAACCTCGACTTAGTCATCCTACATGGCTCGCCTTAAGCCACTTCCCCAGGATGTCCTCTCTGAGCCTCTGACTAGAGAATGCTCCTCTTCATGATACCATTCAAGTTCTCCGTACTGCAGTCTTGAGCACTGTTCACACATTGTTTATTTCTGATACACTGTGATTATTTCTTTAATTTCTCTTTTCTGTCACTCTTAACTGTGAGCTCTAGGAAGTCATGGGGCTATGTCCAACCTACTTACCAATGTGTACGCCATGCTTGGCATTAAAAATGATTTACAAAGAGAATGAACTCCAAAGAAATAGGACTGAAAAACCCACAAATGCAAAGACTAGTATTTACTGAATTTTTGGTGTGGGGATAAAGTATCCCTAGTAATAATATTTTGTTTCGTGTGTGTGTGTGTGTGTGTGTGTGTGTGTGTGTGTTTTTCTTTCTTTCTTTCATTTCTTTCCTTGTTTTCTTTCTTTCTTTTAAAGGAATGAATGCAGGGAAAAAAACCCTATAAATAAATCAATATGGTCTCTCTCTGGGACTTTATGGGCAGTTTTTCAGAGATACATTTCCTGTTATTCAAAACAAGGAAGAATATATGCCCAGGGGCACCTGGGTGGCTCAGTGGGTTAAGCATCTGACTTCAGATCACGTCAAGACCTCAAGGTCCCGAAATCGAGCCCCACCTTGGACTTCCTGCTCAGTCAGGAGTCTGCGTCTCCCTCTCCCTCTGCAGCTCCTCCTGCTCGTGCTCCCTCTCTCAAATAAATAAAATATTTAAAATACAAAACAAAACATTAGTTTTTTATTTATCTTCGATAATTGAATTTAAAAACAAAACAAAACAAAGCCCAGAGGTCAGGGTAAGAGCCACTTTTATCCCAAGAGCTGACAGAGAGAGAGGGGTAGCAAGGTGTGGGGGGACCCACCAGTATCCATCTTAGAATGGCACTGTATTAAAAGTACTAGTCTAGAGGTTTAATTTTAAGTAAATTGCTTAATTCCTCTGTTTTCTAATGCACAAAATAAGAAAGCCAGTTGTTCCCACAGCATGAAACTCTTTGTGGAAAAGCCATTACTGTGCTAGCTCTCTTGGAAAATCATTGTTCATATGAACACACTTAAAAAGCTCTGAGTGGCTCTGCAGTAAAGAAGTTCAACTTACTTACATCAGCACAGAACCATGTTTTTCCTCATAACACTTTAAATATCCTGTAAATCTAGGGTTGCCTAGAACCCCCACTGAGAACTGTTGGGACTGATCCAGGCTGAGGGATTTCCCAATGTTTAAGTGACAATGGTAGCAGCATTCAGTCAGAACCTTCTATAATGGGGTTTAAAGTGCAGTACGAGGCACCTGGGGACGCAGGTGGGTAAGGGTCAGACTCCCTCAGTTTTGGCTCAGGTCATGACCTCAGGGTGCTGAGATCGAGCCCCACCCGGGGCTCCGAGCTCAGTGCAGAGTCTGCTTAAGACTCTCTCTCCCTTTGCTCCTCCCCCACTAAAATAAATAAATAAATAAACAAATCTTTTTTAAAAAATAAATTAAATGCAATACACAATGGCATAAGCACAAAAAGAGATAAGAATCTTTATGTAAACAGTTACATGTAAACAAGTGAGAACAGAAGAGAAGGTCGTTCTCAGAAGACATAGCAAGGAAGTGCAGGCAAAACACACTTGGTTCAACTTATCAGAAAAATCTTGACATGTGTATCCTCTCCCCGTATCATCTGTTATTATCACAATGGAAGGGAAAACAAAGATGAGCACAGAGCAGCATGGAAACCACCCCAAAACAACCCCATTTTACATTGTAGACAGCAATTACTAGCAGCCTTTCGGTTTCAATAAATCTACTTTTAAAATAACTAATTCTCGGACGCCTGGGTGGCTCAGTCATTAAGCCTCTGCCTTCGGCTCAGGTCATGACCCCAGGGTCCTGGGATCGAGACCCACATCGGGCTCTCTGCTCGGCAGGGAGCCTGCTTCTCCCCTCCCCTCTCTACCTGCCTCTCTACCTACTTGTATGATCTCTGTCTGTCAAATAAATAAATAAAATCTTAAAAAGAAAAAAATAACTAATTCTCAGGGCGCCTGGGTGGCTCAGTCATTAAGCCTCTGCCTTCAGCTCAGGTCATGATCCCAGGGTCCTGGGATCGAGCCCCCCATTGGGTTCCCTGCTCAGTGGGAAGCCTGCTTCTCTCTCTCCCACTCACCCTGCTTGTATTCCCTCTCTCGATATCTCCGTCTCTGTCAAATAAATAAATAAAATCTTGGGGCACCTGGGTGGCTCAGTGGGTTGAGCCTCTGTCTTCGGCTCAGGTCATGATCTCAGGGTCCTGGGATCAAGCCCCACATCGGGCTCTCTGCTCAGCAAGGAGCCTGCTTCCTCCTCTCTCTCTGCCTCCCTCTCTGCTTACTTGTGATCTCTGTCAAATAAATAAATAAAAATCTTAAAAAAAAAAAAAAAAGAAATGGGGGCGCCTGGGTGGCTCAGTTGGTTAAGCAACTGCCTTCGGCTCAGGTCACGATCCCAGAGTCCCAGGATCAAGTCCCGCATCGGGCTCCCAGCTCCATGGGGAGTCCGCTTCTCCCTCTGACCTTCTCCCCTCTCATGCTCTCTCTCACTCTCTCTCTCTCTGAAATACATAAATAAAATCTTAAAAAAAAATTAAAAAAAAAGAAATGATTTAAAAATAAATAAAATCTTTTTAAACATAAATAAAAAAAATTTTAAATATAAAAAAAACTAATTCTCAAGACCTTGCTATTTCTGTCTCTGTCAAACAAATAAATAAAATCTTTTTAAAAATAAATTTAAAAATTAAAAAAAAATAAAATAACTAATTCTCAGGACAGCATAAATCATCATTTGTTACTTTCCGAAAAAGAAGCATCAGGTCCACATGAACAACTAAAGCTATCCTTTGATTCTGATTTTGCATCAGAATGGAAGAGGAAGCAAGCACACAGGTATTTGTGCAGCTGGCCTAAGGCTGCTCATTCACCAAAACTGCCACCACCCAAGTATCATCACTTAGAATCTCTGATCATTTTAGTTATCTTATCTTCCGGAAGACAAGAATAACTATGGAAACTTGTACACACTCACTGTCTTCACTGAGTTCTACCATTCGCTCTCTGACCATCCTTAAGGCACGAGAAGAGGCTATTATGGGATATTCACCATAAAGAATTCACTTAAGACAAAAGAAATAAAAAGACACGGATTCATGTGGCAACCTCTTGTCGTGGAATTTGGTAGAATGAAAATAGGAGCTCAACATTTTACTATTAATGTATCTTAAGTGTCTAATGTCCGGTCCATAGAAACTTGAGTGTGTGTGTGTGTGAGAGAGAGAGAGAGAGACGGAGAGAAAGAGAAAAAGAGACGGAATGTCAATACTTTACGGAAATTTTCCAGGCAAACATCTCAATCCTCTGACCTCAAAACCTAAGAAAACAGTTCAGAGCATACATCAGGCCGCTTAAGAAGTCCTCAGAGGGCATCTTTGTACACGGAATTCTGAACAGTCACGCACTAATCACGCACGCTCCGCAGCCCTGACTATGCTCGGCTCCAAAATCTAGGCAAAGAGGAACAGGACGGCGTGAGGACGTGAGGGAAATACATAGGGAAGTGTGGTGTCCTGCGGGAGAAATGCTGCCAAATGCATGAGCTCGCTCCCGCCTCTTGGGTGAGACGCCCCGGGCTGGCCCCGCGCAGAGTGAGCCCAGCGACCCCTACCAGTCCTGTGCCGCCTCGGATGTGGTCGCAGCGCTCAGGAGCTGTGCTGCCCGTGCATACAGCGTGCAAAAAGTTCTACGAACACTTCCTCTCCTCCTTTCTTAGGACTCACGCTCCGCGCTCAGAAATGGGAACGTGCATCTAGAGGACGTCCGCCTGCTAAAAACGTAGTGGTGACATTTGTTGTCTTCCCACGCCCGTGTCACTGGCCGGAAGTGCAGAAATCGTACTGCCAGAATTCAAAGCAGACGGCTCGCCACGACAGGCATGAAAATCCTTGACTCCTCCGCCAAGACAATGACTCCGTTAGGAACATTAGTAAAACGCTACGCACATCCAGGGGGGAATGACCTTTAATTACGGCAATAGTGTCACATCAGCTGACCCCAAAGAGTCACCTGCAATAAAACTTAACGAAGAGAAGGCACACTGTCCAAAGACCTGCAGACCTGACCCTCACGGGATTTCAGCTCAGTGTGATGAAAACCAGGGCCAGGAAGGGCCGGCCGTCACGCATGGCCACCGAGCGGTCCCCGGACGCCCCGGCCCGACCTGAGCCCAGGTAAGCGGATCCAAGTGCGGGCTGCGCCGGTTGGGCTGTTCCCCTGCGCCAGAGCCGGCACCGGGGCAAGAAGGGCTTCAGCCCGCAGGGGACCCCCTCACTGTCCGCGCAGCTCGAGCGCGAGTCAAGGAAAGGCCAAAGGCACAGACGCGAGCGCTGCGGCCGGCGGACGGGCGGGGACAGCAGCCCCGGTGGCCCCGCAGCTGCGGCGCGGCCAAACCAGAAGCCTCTCAGCGCGGGCGCCCGGCCCCCCAGTCCCAGGCCGCGAGCCGGCGCCGCAGCCACCGCGTCCCGCAAGGCCTTGCCCCGCCCGCGCGTCGGCTGGACGCACCTGAGCCCTCGCACAGGTGTGGGCAAGCGGGAGGCAAACCACGCGGCCAGGGGCTCTGACGAAGTAAGGGAGCCCGGGGAGGGGCGCCTGGGAGGCTCAGTCATTTGGGCGTCTGCCTTCGGGGTCATGATCCCGGGGTCCTGGGATCGAGTCCCACGTGGGCCCCTGCTCAGCGGGGAGCCTGCTTCTCCCTCTTCTCCCCACTCGTGTTCTCTCTTGCTATCTCCGCCTCTCTCTCTCTCTCAAATAAATAAATAAAATCTTTAAAAACGAGAAGGAAAGAGAAAAAAGAAAGCCAGCCAGCCCAGGGAGAAAATGGGGCAGAATTAGGGACCTCTTGTAAGGACAAGAGAAAGGCAACGGTGGCTGAGACACAGAGTTTGAGGGGACTCGGTGGCACCTGAAGGAGCTAAAGAGAAGGTCGGAAACACACATTTCTGAAAAACGGTAGTTCTTTTTAATACAGAGAGAACTGGCCATCTGTTACGGCGGATTAGTGTCTGTGTGTTGGATGACCTTTCAATTGGCCATTTGTTGGACTGAATCTTTCTAACCATAGTTTTGAGAAAACGGCATTCTCAGATGTCTCTGAGGAGTAGGTTGTGCAAGTTAGCTGGGGAGTCCAGTTTGACAATTACTACCCAGATGATGGCCCAAGCTCTGAAGCCAAAACTCTTTGAAGGCTTAACTGAGGACATACCAGAACCTGACCTTGACGTTACGGTAGAGAGAATATGTTCTGCAGTCATCCTGGACACGATAAGTTTTTGAACCTGGTCCGCATCTAATTTCCTTTCCTCCATTAAAAACAAGCTTTCTAATCAGAAACTTCACCCTGCCCATGGAGCTGAAATTCCAGCCAAGAGAATCACACAAGTATAAAAACAAATCAGCCACTACAGTGCGTGCAAAATAACTGTGAGAAAAAGGAATCACGCAAAAATTTCAAAACTCACATAACTATGGGAAAGAAGAATCCCTCAGAAAATGTCAAAACTGTCATAACCCACCTAGAAAATAATTAATTACAGAACCACAGTCGAAAAAGACAGATGTGGCAAAGGGGAAACGAGTCTCCATCTTTTTTTTTCTCCTAGAGACTTAGAGTTAGGGGAAGAAAAAAGAGTCACAGAATGCTGATGGTGATCTGGATTCTCTTGGAAGATTCACAACCAGGAATGAGCAGACTATGTCCCAAAGGCCAAATCAGCTCATCTGTTTCATAAGACCCCTGGCAAGCTAAGATTTTTTTTTTAATGTTACATAGCTGAAAAAAATCAAAAGAAGAATATGTTACATCAAATGCAAATTTCAGGGTGCGTGGCTTTGTTGAACAAAGCCACACCCATCTGCATACATAAGGCTTACAGATGCCTTTGTGCTACGACGGCAGAGGTGAGTAGCTGTGACGGAAACTGTGTGGCCCTCAAACCCTGAGATGCCGTCGACCTCTTACAGAAACAAACCGCCAACCCGTGTTTTGTATACATGAAATCAAGCCCTGGTTACAAATGGCAGATGGCCCAAATGCTCAGGCTGGGGGCGGGGGGACGGACCCGGATTCCGTTCTCCATTCTAGCATTTACTTGACTGTCACACTGAGGGGGTAAGTGAACCTCCAGAGCCTCCAGGCTGCAAGCCCCCCTCTCAGGGGCAGAGAGGGCTGCAGTCAGCCCGTGTTCGGTCGCACCAGGCCAGGCACTCTGCCGAGAGCTGGGTCTACCCCACAGAAGAAGCACCTTCTAACGTGTTCGCCTAAACGAGCACTAGGGATGGGAGGCGGCTCTGGTCCTCACCTGCAAAATCAAGGGGACAGGAATAGCCTCCTCTTGAGTTGACCGTGTTTAATGAAGTCTTAAAGCGCTTGGCACGGGTACTGTGGGCTTCGCACGGTGTCTGGCACGTAATACATGCTCAGAAAACATTTCTGGATACATGTCAGAAGAGTCCGGAGAACAGTAGTTCCAAGGGAAAAAGGAAAGATATCTTTCACTGGTGTTTTTGTTTGTTTGTTTTTGCAGAGACACACTGAGGAGCTCTTTCGAGATGGATGAAGGGAAATCATTGTCTAGGTATCAGCCCTTCTCAGGCTCTCATCTTAAGTCTCTTAAATCTAATCCTTCACTTCCCCACTTTTAAACTAGGTATACAACTGCTTTCATTCATTCATTGACCAAACCACTTTGGAGCACAGGCCCTGTGTAGGGACCAGACACTGGGAGAAGGGCAAAGAGCAAGGCCCAGGCCCTGCTGTCAACATCTCAAAACGGCTGAGAAAAGCCCAGAAGTAAACAGGAAATTGCAGCTCAGTGACGTAAGGGCCTCGGCAGAACTGAGCCTGATGCTCCTGGAGCACACAGGAGGGGCTTCTTTATTTGTGGGATTTCCACAAGGATTCGTCAGTTGCCAACACAATGGTGTTTTATCTTGTTGGGCTTCCCAACGCCTGTGAAAGCCAAAGGCATCCTCCTATGACGAATGATACTAGGAACCGCATCTCCTCCTACCCGAATGTGCCCGACAGACTCAGCAGCACTTAACACGACGCCTGGGCATTTATAATGTTGCCCACTATCCTATTCGATCTTGAATAGAGATTTAAGGCACACATCGGCAGGTGCGTCTCACTTTCCATAGCTATAAAATGATAATATTACTACCATATACTAGAGGTATTTGAGTTTGAATACACAATAATGGCAAATTCTAATGGGGAAAATGAATTACACTATGATTATTAGTGCGATAAAGTGAATTACAGTAGTTATTATCTTGTAATAACTACTGGAATAATAAAATTCACACAGAAGGCTGTAAATCATCAATCTGAACCGAAGCATCAAAGTCACTGCGACCTCTGACCTCTTCTCCTTCACCCCCTAATGCTGCCTTCTTTTCATATGGGAATTCCATTTCCCTCTGGCTCCTTTATGTGGTAAGTGTCTTGATCTTCCCATCTCTTGAGCTATCCCTTCTGTTATTCACTTCACTTATTCTATGGACCAAAACGGACTTACACTTTCCCTCAGCCTGATTAAACTTTAGACAGATTTCTTCCTGGAAATAGGTCCCTTTTTTTTAAGAGAATCTGCTTTAGAAAACGTCTAATTGCAAAATCTTTCTCTGCCTCTTTGGAATGTATATAAATTTTAGTCTCTTTTCAGTTTTATAGGTCCCAGGGGGAATGTCTTTCTCAACCTGAGAGCTACCACTTTGAAATGTAATCCCCAAACAAAATGGCGCCCCACCTCTCAGTCTCTATGGAAGGGCAGGGGCCTCACGTCATGGGTGCCTAGCTCCAAGTTTTACCACCACCGCTTGCCAGGAAAATATGAGAAAGTTTACTTTTCTTCTGGGTAAAGCCCAGTAGCATACACAGGTGGCCTGAAACTCCCTCTACTGCTTGTCCCAGCCGTCTTGAGTTCCATCTCTCTCCCCTATTGTAATAGTTTTTTTGAAGATTTTCTTTTTTAAGTAATCTCTACATCCAACATGGGGCTCCACTCACAACCCTGGGATCAAGAGTAGCATGCTCAAGCCAGGCGGCCCATGCTTAACCCTAGCCGTTAATAGGGTCTTCTGTACCTGTTTAACTTTGTCCCGCACAATTTTTCTTTATCACTACATATTTCTCTCACTTCAAGGAAGAAAGGAGAAAAGGAGAGGCAAAAACAAAAAAAAAAAGAAGAAGAAGAAGGAAGGAAGGACAGACCCGACAAATTATTACTGTGATCCTCTTCTCAATCAAAGGATACTTTATTTTTTTTGAAGATTTATCCATTTAGTTGAGAGGGAGAGTACAAGCACAGAGGAAGAGAGTCTTAAGTTGACTCCCTGCTGAGCGCAGAGCCCAGTGTGGGGCTCAATCAACCCCATGGCTTGGAGGCCACCACCTGAGCCAAAACCAAGACTTGGTCGCCCAACCGACTGTGCCACCCCAGGACCCCAAAGGACTTTTTAACTCCATCGGGTTGTTCTCTTTCTTTAGGCTATTGATAATCCGGTCTAAATTTTCTATTTTCAAGCTTCCATCCCACCATTTTCACTCCAATCAAATATATCTACTCTCAATTTCATTTTCTGTTTATCTGTAATCTGCTTTCCCCTCCTCTCTTCTTGCCTAGGTCCTGCTGTCCTTTCAGGACCGAGCTTATCCTGACTCCTCCAAGAATACAAAACCTTTCTCAAAAACAAACTGCTGGTTGCCAGAAGGGAGCGATGAAATTGGTGAAGGGGATTAAGAAGTATAATCTTCCAGTTATAAAATAAATGAAACACAGGGAAGTAACACATAGCACAAGGAACGTAGTCAACATTGTCAACAATATTGTAACAACTCTGTATAGGGGCAGATGTAACTACTTTTGTGGTTACCACTTCAAAATGCACATGAATATCAAATCACTATGTTGTATACCAGAAACTAATACAATTATGTCAGCTATTCTCCAATTAAAAAACAAACTAACAAACAAACAACGACTTTCTTTGGTACTCTTTTCCTTCTGCTTTAAGCTCATAAAAGCGACTTTTTTTTCCTTTTTTTTTTCAGTAAAAATCACGTGGAATTTCATTGATTACTTCACTCTGCACAACTCTCAAGTGTGTATCTCCAACCCAGACCTCTGTCTAGAATTCCAGACATGTGTATTCAATAACTGCTTTTATGATACTTCCACGGAGATGGCTACAGGAGACATCCCTCACTCAACATTTCCAAAACAGAAGTCTTCGTCTTCTCCTAAACACCGCTCTACCTGAAGATAACTCATCCTTCTAGTTGCTCAGGTGAAAAGTCCAGAATTATCTTTAATGTCCTTCGCTCACACCCACATCTAATCTATCTACACATCCCACGTGCTCCACCTGTACTCAAATGTGTTTGAGTCCGAGCACTTCTTACCATCCCCATTGCTGACTCTTCAGTCTAGACATCCTCCCCTCTCCTAGATTACTGAAATAGCCAAGGATGTGGTCTCCAGAGTTCTTAAAAACCATTTGGCCCTCAAGTGAAGCCTATTTTATATAGTAGCCAGAATGATCTTTTCAAAGTATTAAGTCATATCATGTCCCCTTCCACTGGTTCCCCATTTCACTCAGAAGAAAACTCAAGTCCTTAAAATGGCTTAGAAAACCCTACATAATCTTCGCTCCTCCTCCCATACTCTTGAGACTCAGGCTCTCCCCAGCTACCTCCACTCCAGCCCCATGGCCCCGTTGCCTTCCTTTAAACTTGTCAGACATGGCGCCTCCTTAGCCTTGCTCTAGCTGCTCCTGCTGCATAAAACTCTCTTCCCTTGGGTGGTCCTCAGGGTTCACTCCCTCACCTTCCTCAAGTCTTTATTCAAATCTCACCTTTTCAAGAAAATTACTTTGACCCCTTACTTAATATTACAACTTATCCTTTCACTCTCTCCATCTCTGACACAATCCATGGCACTTTTTTAAAAATCACCTTACTGCCAAACAAACTTGACTCACAATGTGCTCTCCTGAGAACCGGAAAGGCCGAGGAAGACTTCTGTAAAAGTACGTGTTTTGTAAATTTCAAATGAGTCATTTAACTTCAGCATCCCTGCACACCAAAACTGTGAGCGCTTATGGGATGCAAAAACTTATTTTCCTGCTTGCGTGCAAGAGAGGTCAAAAAAGACGGCTAGGGGTGCAGAATAAGAGGAAGGATAGAGTAAGAATGCCCTTTCAGTGATCTAAACACTGAGAAACTACGTGACCACCAAACATTTGTAATCCCAACCACATCCTGAGAGACCAGAAAACCTGCAAATTGCAACATGAATTACAAATAAAAAGAGGGGAAAAAACCTAGTATTTTTGAAACACAGGTCGTTGATAAAGAGTAATCCAGAAAATTCAGTAGTGGCCCAGGGTCCATATGGATATTTGTTTATTTTCTTACAAAGAGAAAAACAACTGTCCCTATACAGATAATACTGAGTTATTTTGTTTCTTGAAGGAAGAATGTCTCTCTGATTTAAAGATCAGAATATAAAGCCATGAAACCATGAGATATGAGAAAATGTTTAGGTTTGTAATTTTGCTTTTTTGAAGGGCAAGAATTTAGGGGTTTTGTTTGCTTTGATGAATATCTTTTTTGCAAAGATAATATACTCATAAAAATAATAGCCATGTAATCATTCCCTTTAGTGCTTTCTGTTTTCATGTTCAACAACGAATTCAAAACTTTCCATGCGCCCCAAAAATTAACTACAAGAAAAACACCATCTTAACAATGAAGTTTACATTCCAAATGACTGAATCTTAGGTACTGCAAATCAATCATCCCAACTAAAACAGATTTCCAAACTAAGATATATCAAGCTATCAAAATCAGATTACTTACTCATATTAGAAAGCACCAAGATTGAAAATAGACAAAATGTGAGGCCATCATTAAGATATACTAAAAATTTCAAAAATATAATCAATGTCTTAGACATAATAATTCAACCTTCATAACATAAAGAACATTATTCCATTTTGACATTTAATGTTTCAAGGAAAATGCTTCATTTGAACATTATTCTCCTTCCTTATTCTGATTTTTAAATACAACTTTTGAATTTTATAAATATCAAAATAAAATTTATACTGTCTTAAAGTATCTTTTTAATGAGACTAAGGGGAAAAAAGAAACAATCTAAAATAAATTCTGTA
>RCUC01138160.1:0-20112 GCA_003697995.1 Taxidea taxus jeffersonii | reverse complement strand
CGCCCGCGCCAGGGCTGCGTCTCCCCCGCGGGCGTGCACGGAGGGCGGCCCCCGGCGCCGGGCTGGCCGGGACCCGGGCGAGGGGCCCCGGCGGGGTGCGCGCCGTCCTATTGTGTGGGCGTGCGGGCCGGCTGGTGCCGAGTGCTGCGTGCGCGGGCGGGGCTTTGTGTGCAGCCCGGCTCCCGGGAGCCCGGCTGCTGCCCCGATTGGGCGTAGCTCCAGAGTGTGTGTGTGTGTGTGCGTGCGTGCGTGAGTGTGTTGTGTGTGTTGGGGAAGGAGGAGGGGGCGGGGGCGGGGGGAGGAAACTCTTTTTTGATCCCCTCTGCCCAGACTGCGCTCGGCGCTCTGCGAGCCTCCCCAGGCCCCTTCCCGCATCTCTCGAGTGCACCCTTGTGCCTCAGCTTCCTCTTTGGACGGCGGGCGGGTAGCATCTCCGCTTCTTTCCACTCCTTCCTGGGACTGTGTTTGGCTTGGGTAAAGAAAGATGAAGCAGGGCTGGACCTGAGAATTTTTCATCTTTCCCACTGATCCTGGGAGCAGAACGTTTATTTGTCATCTGACCACCCTGACTTGTCCCTCAGCGGGCGCCCTGACTGGCCAGGTGCCCGTGGGAGTGCACCCGGGCTTCATCTGACAGCCCTTTGAACCTGGCAGCACCACCGTGGTGGTGCATCCTGAGGTCCTGGGAAGCAGCAAGCCTCTTTGCCTTCCTGGCAGCGTGCTGTCCCATGGAACTTTCTGCTGATGTGGGCACGCTCTGAATCCCAGCCCAGGAGCCCTTCCTCCTCTGCCCCCCGCCTGGCTGGCCACAGCTGTCAGCTGCCCTCCTCAGCTCAGCCCGCCCCCTGACGTTTATTTCTGGGCAGCTGATGCCCAGAAAGTGGGTAACAGGGCCCGATGAACTTTCTTCAGCAGAAGCTTGTGCTATTCACCTATCTAATTGATGCCTGCTTTCTCCAAATGCTTGTAGCTGTTTGGTGTGGAGGTGTTGGTGGTGCTGTGTTTGATTGGGAAGTTGAGGCTTACTTCATTCTGAGCCCCCCCCCCCCAATATACTTTTGGGAAGAGAAATCTCCCACCTTCCCTGAAGTCCCCAGTCGTAGCCATCCTCAGAATCTACTGGGCAGCCTTTCCCACCTCTCTGACCTATGACATCATCTCCAATCCTGGAGACCCCATTCTGATGTGGTTTTGCTGTGCCTTCCAGTGACGGTGGCGTGGTGGTGGCCGCTGTGGGTTTTCAGCCAAGTCTGGGGGAGAGGGCCCTGCTTCTCCTGAGCTATCAGGCCACACTGGGAACGGTGTCCAAGGGGGCATTGGCAGCTACAGGTAGGTGTGAATGATTATGTGGAGGCTGTTAGAACAGGCAGCTTTCTGGGCATCTCAGACAGGAAGACCTGCCTGAATTCATGCTCTCCATGAACAGAGCCACGATAGGTCCCATGATGACACCCCAGTAGGACAGTCTGGAAGCTGGCTCTTGTATGTGTCCCAGAGCTGCCTGTGGCTCAGTGGAAACTTATTTTTTTCATTTCCCAGTTGGTACTGGTTTGCTTTGGTGGAGACTCTGTGTCTGTAAAAATAGCTGTGAAGTTAATTTTGTCCTTCTTTGGGCAATGCTGGTTATTTAATATGTGTGTATGTATAAAATAGGGCTACAATAAACAGTGAGAGTGGGGAGGGAGAGAGTAGGGGTTATGGAACTGCCCGACTGTCCCTGGTGGTGATTTTCCATCCTCTGTGGTCATTGCACCTGTGGGACTTTGGATCGCCTTTACAGTTGCTGGTTTAGAAACTTCTAGGCAGGTGAGGGGAGTGTGCATTTTTCCCATTACATGAAACATCATCCTTTTGGCGTGAATTCCGAATTGACCCACAGTGTTATCAGAAACAGGTCCGGTCATTTTTCTTGATGCCACTGGTATTCCTGGCCTCCCGGCCCAGAGAGAAGCCTGTGTGGTTCAATTTGGGACCCATAGTGGGACCAGAGACTCTACCCTTCCTGTTCTATAGTCAGCTTCTCCATCCTCTTCTGGGAAGTTGAACCGACAAGAGAGATTATAAAAGCCAGTACTTCGGACTGCTGTCTCCAGTTCGAGAGTGTGTGGAGAAACTGGGGTCTGAGTTGAGCCCTACTCTTGAGTTCTGGGTCTTTTCAGGGCTGGGAGGCCACGGACATCTCAAGAGCAATTTGGAGGCCTTTATTATTCAGGAACCTTCTCAGACACCTCCATGGTTTTCTTTCTCTTCCTTCGTTTATGTTGTTTGTGTCAGGGAAGTGAAGCATAGATTTTTAGCTGTTGTTAGTTTTAATGTATCCTGTGAGAAAGACTCGACCCATCCAGTGTCTAGGTTTTCCTCACGCAGTGGACTTGCTGGGTTTAAGCGCACAGATGGCGAGACGTGCCTAACAGAGGCCATGCCCCACAGGCCGTCAGCCTCACCTCCTCCCAGGCTGACCTTTGCTTCCACTCCGACATTCTCTTTCTGTCAGTGAACATGCTTGGTTTTCTCCCATGTGTACTCCCAGGAGTGTGAGTCCTGACCTTTTCTCCTGGAAAGATCTACTTAATGGCTTGAGCGGTTGGGTTTTATTTATTTATTTTTTAACTAGCTGGGAGAGCTTCGCAAGCCAGCCTGGGGAAGAGGAGACCAGGCGCTGTGCACCCAAGTACAAATAAACACACCTTGTTGCTTTTCATCTTCAAAGAGATGGGACAAAGGCTCCCTCCTGGCCTGTGAGGTGTTTTTATCTGACAGCCCACTTGGGCCTCTGACCTTGATAGGAGTGGGGGAGGAGCCGGGCAGGGTGGTAAATTCCGGGTGACGTAGACACCTTTTTTTTATTTTTTAAGATTTTATTTATTTATTTGTCAGAGAGTGAGCACAGGCAGACAGAGTGGCAGGCAGAGGCAGAGGGAGAAGCAGGCTCCCTTCTGAGCAAGGAGCCCGATGTGGGACTCCATCCCAGGACGCTGGGATCATGACTTGAGCCGAAGGCAGCTGCCCAACCAACTGAACCACCCAGGTGTCCCGACACCTTATTTTTTTAACCAAAGTCCGCAGGGTAACTTGAACATGGGCTCGTATCTCACCATCATGGAACATTAGGACAGTTGGTAGTCAAATAATCTCCTGTTGAAGTTTTTTTTTTTTTTTTTAAAGATTATTTATTTATTTATTTGACAGAGAGAGAGATCACAAGTAGGCAGAGAGGCAGGCAGAGAGAGAGAGAGAGAGGAGGAAGCAGGCTCCCTGCCCAGCAGAGAGCCCGATGCGGGGCTCGATCCCAGGACCCCGGGATCATGACCCGAGCCGAAGGCAGAGGCTTCAGCCCACTGAGCCACCCAGGCGCCCCTGAAGATTTGATCTGTACAGCCTTGCCTCTTTGCATGGGCACAAGGAGCAAAGGGGACTGAATATTTATGGCACATGTATGTGTGAGATGCTTTGCCTGCCACTTTAAAGGCATGGTCTCTTTGGGTTTTTCCAATGATACCATGTGTGGCAGGAAGTCATTTTATGGCTCCTGAGAGATCCTGCAGACCCAGGATGCCAGAGTAGGATACGGCCTCTGGCTTCTTGTTTGCAGGAATTGTCCAGGAAGTCTCCGTGCCTTTCCTCCCATTTGCTTTTGTGAATTTAGCAGTCAATGAGAATATTTCCATTTACACCCCTCCTCCCTCAATCTGTTCACTTTGTGGTCACTGCAGTGAACTTAAGCAGTTGGTGTTCATGGGAAATAACATGAAATAAATCTTAGTCCTTGAGGAAAGATAGAACTTTTCAAAATAGCGTGGGTCTTTCTGCTGTATTCATATGCTTGGTGGGAAGATACCATGGATATCTTGGATATCTTGCCCCAAACTGTAGTCACCTGTGGGGGTTGTTTTCATTCATTGAGATCTCTATATATATATTCCCCCTTTTCTTCCTTCCTTCCTTCCTTTCTCTCTCCCTCTCTCTTTCTTTCTTTCTCTTTCTTAGTAGGCTCCATGTGTAGTGTGGAGCCAAACTTGGGGCTCACACTCACAGCCTTGAGACTGAGACCTGAGCTGAGATCAAGCATTGGACACCTAACCAATGGAACCACCCTTTTCTTAGATGTTTGTTATATTTTACAGTTAAGGAAATGAAAGATTCTATATGCCATAGACCGATGGAACTATTCTTAGTGATGAGAGAGTCCCCGGGGACAAATTTTGTTTTTTAGATCCCCTGGGAGCTATTTTTGGTTGTGGAGTTTTCTTGTTTGTTCTCTTTTCCTCTTTCTTTCTCTCTTTAGAATATTTTGGAAATGCTTGGGCCATCTGAACTGTGTTAAATTTTTTTTTTTTTTTTTTTTTGGCCAGGGTCTCTACCTGACCACCAAGGAGATTTTAAAGACGGTCGCTCTCGTGTGTGTGTGTGTGTGTGTGTGTGTGTGTGTGTGTAAAGGAGCCTTTCTTTCTTTGTAATTGTTGTAGAAGAATCTACTCTTTTGGATGCTGAGGAGTTCCCTTAAAAATGTTTGGTGGGGGACGCCTGGGTGGCTCAGTTGGTTAAGCGGGTGCCTTCGGCTCAGGTCATGATCCCAGCGTCCTGGGATCCAGTCCCACATCGGGCTCCTTGCTCGGCGGGGAGCCTGCTTCTCCCTCTGCCTCTGTCTGCCTGTACTCGCTCTCTAACTAAAAAAAAAAAAAAAAAAAAAGTTTGGTGGAAGAGCAGCCAAGTACTTTGATGAGATGGCACTTGCTTTTCCCATCATTTGCTTGATGTTGGATATTGCTTAGTGGAATAAGTGGACTTCTGTGACAGGGTGATTGCTTGGTCAGAGGGATGGCAGATGTTTATTTCAGGCCAGGTTGTTAGAGTTTCTGGACATGGTTGTGGGGATGGGGTTGGTCTAGTGCAGGGTTTCCTAGCTTCTGTGCTCCATTCTGCCCTGCCATTCTAGAATATTCTGAAATATTTAGCAGCATCAGTGGTTCTAGATGCCAGTAGCAGCTTCCTCCTCCTCCTTGCCTCCCGCAGTTGTGATGACCAAACATACCCTCAGATGTTACCAGATGCCCTCTGGGGGGGCAGAGTCACCCCTAGTGGGGAACCCCTGGTCCAGTGTGAGCAAGCTCCCTTGCCATACATCTTGGGCATTGTGACTGCTCATCCTAGAAATGTCTCCTAGATGCACTGGGTCAGGGTGGCCTCCCCCTTCCAAGGGGGTCTTTTAGTCATCTGGTTTCTGCTTTCTGTTTTCCAATGCCCTACAAGTTCAGTGGGAAAGTACCGTCGTAATTAGACATGTCCAGCACTACCCCCCTTTCCTCTCACTTCCCCTGTATCACAGTGACAACTTCTGGAATTTTAGAGTGTAGATTCGGTTCTCTTGGGAGAGACTCATGGAGGAAGGTGACAGCTGGCGGACACCCGAAGCCTCCTGGTTCCCTGAATGTTAAACCGGGAGGCTTGCCCTGCCTGGAAGTCAGCCTCGGGAGCTGTGTGTTGAAATCTTAACTCTGGAAGTCCCCCTTCCTCGTCTACAGAGCAGGTATTGTTCCTCTTGGCGCCCCTTCCCCTCCCCGTCATTCCTTCTCCCTTCCCATCAAAGGGCTTTACAACTGGAGTCGGTTCCGCAGGTGGCGGGGAAAATCATCGGTACCAGCGGCAAGTTGTTTTGGGGGAGAATTTTCATCCTGGACTTTGTTCTCTGAAGTCTTTTTAGAGTTAGGCTCCGTGTCACTTTAGAACACTCGGATTCCTTTAAGACACTTCGCCTTCCAGCTGTCATTTCTCTTTGTTCAGCATCCTGCCTCCCTTGAGTGTTTTCCTTCCTTCTCTCTTCAGCCCAGCAGCGGGCATTGTCTGCTGTCTTTTGTATGGGAAGAAAGGAGGCACCACAACGAGGGACCCGGGGCCTGCAGGGGACAAGTGTGCGTGACCTCAGGTCAGGCACCTGTGCTTCCAGTCCCACCCTCTTCCGAGAGCCCTTCCAGCGAGGAGGCGCTCTCTAGCTTCCCAACACTTTATCAGCTCGGGCCTGTCCAAGGCACCGCGCCGTGCTCCAAGGGCACGAAGCTGTGCCCCACGTGTTCTGTGCCCTTGAAGCACCAGATGACCCGATGAGGGACACGGAGTTGTTTACCTTCTTTCCTTACCCTAGAAGGCACTTCTCCGCAAGCAGTATCTCGAAGGCATTCCTGAATATGAGGTGTACTGATGCATCCCCGACCGTGATGGGAACAGAGCTGCGGGGACATCACAGAGCCTGGGAGCACGGGATAGCGCCTTTGGGGAGAGTTAATGGAGAGGTCCTTGTTCAGCACGTCTCGGGAAATGCCTCTTTAGCTTTCCAGTTAGAATATTGGGACACACGGGTGGGTGTTCTAAGAGTCTTGTAGCTCTTGGCTTCTGGGATTTGAAGAAGACGTGTCTTCTGTGGCTTGTGAGCAAGCCCCTTCTTTATCGTTCTGCGAAGATGTGCTATTTCTTTTGTCTTTTGTGGTATCTGGGTGTGTAGTAAGGATTGCTCCTCATTGAAGGTTTACTCTCTCTGTGGCAGGGTGCTGAGGCTGTACCTACATTATTTTCTTGTAATCTTCTTGAATTGAAAATATTACACTAATAACATCAGATACCTGCTCATTATAAAAATCCAAACAGAATAGGATCATTATAATAGAACCTTAAAATCTTCCTTACTCTTTCATTGGCATTTCTCTCTCCTTTCCTAAATTACTGTTAACTGGTGTATATCATTTTAGCCCTAATAGGGATTGATACACACACACAAATGCACAGTTTAATGAGCTCATACTTGTCTGTATTTGTAGCCTTTTGACTTGTTGTTTTCATTTTATGTCTTTTTCTTTAACACCTATTTTGTTACTTCTCCTTTAGCTGGTGAATTAGTTACATCTGCCCTCCCCCACTCCTGTTGGGAAAGTTGGGTTATTCCAGAGCATTTGCCATTTCCTCTTTGCAAGTGCGGCTTCAGCTCTTGTGTTTATCTCTGTTAAGTGCTTTATTTATTTATTTTTTAAAGATTCGTTTATTTATTTGAGAGAGAGAGAGAGGGCGGGCAAGAGAGAGCATGTGCGCACCTGTGCAAATGGGAGGGGCAGAGGGAGAAGGAGGGAAACTCAAACAGGCTCGCTGCTGAGCCCAGAGCCGGATACCAGGCTCGATCTCATGACCCTGAGATCACCACTTGAGCTGAAATCAAGAGGTGGATGCTCAACCAACTGAGCCACCCAGGTGCCCCTCTCTCTTAAGTGCTTTAAAGTTCTTGGCTCTTGCTTTGCAAAAAATTAGGGAATGGCAGTCATTTTTCCAATGACAGATACTTGCTTCCCTATCACTGAATTTACACTTTTTCCTTGCCTTTTGGTGTACATGATGATCTCTCATTTCAATGCAGAATGTTAGGTAATCTGTCGAGAGACATTCTGAATAGCAGGTGGACCCAGCCCCTGCTGTAGTGTCCATGCACAGAACTGGGCGGGAGTGAGCAAGTGACCCAAGTTTCCCAGGTACCGGCAGGATCGGTGAATCACAGCACCCATCTGCCCTGTGCTGTCACCAGGTGCTGCTGGCTGTTGAGTGCATCTTGATTTCAAAAGTGTTTCAGTATCAAAGATAAATTAGGCACATCCTGATTTCAAACGTGTGTCAAAGGAATGCAGTTTCTTGATCATCTTTAAATTCTTATGTATCTGTCCATCTTTCAGAAGCAGCTTTGGAAAACATCTTCCGGGGAAGGGGGGGGGGGGTCGCCTGCGTGGCTCAGCAGTTAAGCGTCTGCCTTCGGCTCAGGTCATGATCCCAGGGTCCTGGGATTGAGTCCCGCATTGGGCTCCCTGCTCTGCGGGAAGCCTGCTTCTCCCTCTCCCACTTCCCCTGCTTGTGTTTCTTTTCTCACTGTGTCTCTCTGTGTGTCAAAGATTAATAAATAAAATCTTTAAAACAAAACAAAACAAAATCTGCAGGTACCTGTATATACTGTAATTCATGTAATGCTTCCTCGGCACATGAACCTTATTTCATTTTCAAGCGATTTATTCACGCAGGTGCTATGCCCTGCCATTTTCTAGATAAAACTAGAAGGCTAAGTAAGTTTCCTGAGCCCGCAGCCAGCAAGAGGAAGTTTCAGAATTGGCACACAAGACCGTACAACTTGAACCTGTGCTGTTCACCCTGGGGCTTACTGCTTTGGTGTTGAGTAGACGCTCAGCTCAAGTTCACGGATGCCAGAAGAAGCAAGTGTACTCCCTAGCTGGTGCTAGACAGCTCCCCATCGCTGGGTGGGGATGTCAGTAATGACCCTGTGCTTATCCTGGTGGATAGAATGATGTTAGAGAGCCATCGCAGTTAAGTGGTCCTAAGTTGATTTTATTCAAGTGGCTTTGGCTCTGTCTTTGGCAGATTTAAACTGATGTTCTGCCACTCCTCCCTATGGAGAACGTGTCATTTTAGGTATTTAAATCAGCCTTTGTGGAGGCTTGTTTTATTACAAGGAACAATAAGGACAAGCAAATTATCTCAACACCAGGAGACTTGCCTTTGAATGTATTACTGATGGAGACTTGTTTCTCCCCTGTGGATGGGAATACTCTGTAGGAATGCCAACCTGGAGCAATTTCTCTTTGGTCCGTACTTCCCTCAAATACTGCTGGGTGCCAAAGAGAAAGGCCCACTGTTCATAAAGTCCAGAAATAGGCTTTTCAGGCAAAAAGAAAGTGCTGGTTATAATGCCTCCTATAAAAAAGAAAAACCGAAGTGTTTTTTTCTTATTTCTTCTGACCCTGAGCCTAATGCTTGTGTGGGGAGAACTTTTTCTGAACTCGTCGTTGGTATTATTTATTGGGGAAGGTGAAATGTTAATGTACTGCACGGGAAAGAAAGTAAAAAAATAATTCGCCCCATCTCGTTGCCTCAAACCAAGGGGCTCCTGGGGGCAGTGGGCTGTGCCTTGTGAGAAGATAATGCCACAGGCCTGTCAGCTCTCAGCGGAGCAGAGTGAGCCTCAGGATTCCTAACTCTCTCGAGTGTCCTCTCCTTTTCATGAGTCATTGTGATATCAGGAGACTGTTGATTGGGTGAATTGGCTGGTGCTCAGGTCCAGCTGTGGTTTCTGACAGACAAATAGCGCAGTGTGAAAACGAGGTTGTCTCTGGCCTGGAGGGAGGCCACGGAGAGGGAGGGCGGCCATTTCGCTTACTCTGAACAGGCCTTTGGGAACTGGGTGCTGGAGGGACATGGACTTTATGAATAACTTGATTGAGGAGACTTGCAAACCCAAGGAGCCAGTGTTCCACGTGGGACACTTGTGTGTCTGTTGGCGTAGAGAAATGAAAGCATAAAGGGTGTTTTAATTTTAGTGCATTAAAAATCCCTGCTCGTTATTATAAGGCCCAGTGAGGTTCGCTTCGAGGATATCGGGAGTGTGTCCTCTTTGATGGCGGCCCTGGAACTTTTCCTTCAGCCCCAGCCTTGAATCAAAGCAGTGTTCTCTGGGAGTCATTAAACTAATTGGACGAGGCTGAAAAAGGAGTCCTCGTCACACTTGTAGCTCCTTGGTCAGTTGAAAAAAAAAAAAAAAGCCTCTCAGTTGGTTTGGAAAGTTCTAAATATAAGTTTAAAAAAAAAACCACACTTTTTTTTTAAAGATTTTAAAAAAGATTTTATTTATTTATTTAACAGAGAGAGACGCAGCTGGAAAGGGAACACAAGTAGGGGGAGTGGGAGAAGGAGAAGCAGGCTTCCCACTGAGCAGGGAGCCCAATGCAGGGCTCGATCCGAGGATCCTGGGATCATGACCTGAGCCCAAGGCAGATGCTTAATGACTGAGCCACCCAGGCGCCCTACTTGTTTATTATTATAAAAATAAAATGGGAGGCTTGGGGGATGACGGAAGGGTGACTAGCAGTGAAGGGTGTCCCCTCAGAAAAAAATCCCAACGCCGTAAAAAAATGTCGATGCTGAGAGAAACCAGAACAGAACTGAAGAAAGTTCGGAAATAGATTTCGTGAAAACATAAGCATAAGCTTGACTAAAAAGTATGGTAGTAGCACGTGAGCCCGGCTCGCTGGCGGGACCCGGGGAAGCAGGCCTGGAGAGAGCTGGGGCTAACTACTGTAGAAGAGACGAGGTTGAAGACATGGCCTGTGGCAGGAATATTCTGTATCAGTGAAAGACAGAACCACCCTTGGAAGTGTTATAGAGAAACTGTGCATCCTGGTGGGACCTCGGACAGGCCGCAGTGACGCAGCAAGGTAGGGATTTAGCATGCCCCAAAGTCATTTATGGTACCCAAGGAGGTGGTTAAGGACAATACAAGAAAAACTAACGGATGTCGAAAACATGGTAGCAATGCCCAGTGTTTGAATTATAAACATACCAGAGGAATCGGAGATGTCCAGACATTGGAATGTATAGATTTGGGAAAAGGAATACTGCCCAGCACTAAGGGGAGAGTTTCAGGATCTTTTGAAGGTACTCATAAAATGTGACTCAGCCACAATCCTCAAGAGAAAAAAGAACTCTTCCTTTCTTGTGTGATTAAAGTTCCACAGGGCAGGATGGGGTCAGGCAGATTCCTTGATGGCTGCCTTGGTCTGGTCCATTCCCTGAGCCAGGGCTTGGCATAATGTCAGTCACTCAATAGGATATCTTGTAGGTTTCCTAGAAGGAATGGAGGTGACACGAAGGACATGGGACTGTGATTTTGAAGACGAGAAGCAGGTGAAGGAGGAATGAAGCTTCTCTTTCCCTGGTCAGGCATGTTGTGTCCTACGGTGGTACGTCATTTCTCCTCCAGATTTTGGAATGGTCTCACTCATTTTCAGAGACCTACAAAGATCTCTACCATACATACCCATGGCTTTAAAAAGGCAAAGAGGAAGAGGTCTTAGAAAGGAAAGTGAAGATCAGCGTTTTAAAATCGGAATAAATTAGGTGCACATTTTGAGGTTAGTATGTGGTGTGTAAAAGGGTTTCAGACGGGTCAGTAAAAACTGCTCTGTGTCTTCATTCCATTTGAAGGGAGTTTGCATGGTGTGCTTAACGAACAGCAGAAGTTACCAAGAGGAAAAGGTGAAAACAGTTGTGTTTTGTAAAATATCAGTGTTAACAGTATTAACTGGTAAGAAACTTAAGGTTATCTTCGGGTCCAGTCTCATAGGAAATAAAAATTTGCTACTGAAGCCACATAAATGATTCCAGAAAGGAAGTGCATTAATAAATATGATCTTAGAGAAAAATGGAGAGTGATAGAAATACATCAATTATTTTTTTAAAAGATCTTATTTATTTATTTGACAGAGAGAGAGATCACAAGTAGGCAGAGCAGCAGGCAGAGCGGGGGAGGGGGCACAGGCTCCCTCCTGAGCAGAGAGCCCAATTTGGGGCTCAATCCCAGGACCCTGAGACCATGACTTGAGCTGAAGGCAGAGGCTTAACCCACTAAGCCACCCAGGTGCCCCAAAATACATCAATTATAAGAGTCAGTGTAAAACAAACGGTCACAAAGTCTTACTGAAAAATAAAAATCACCCATCTATTGTAGGAGATGTAGTAGAAACCAAGATGTAAATAGGATGAAAAGTTAGGGAAATAAAATCCATTATTCAGGGGCTACTTTTATGGCATTAGATAAGTAATTTCATAGCATTAAGCATTAAGATAGATAAACAGGGTTACTGCACATAGCTCAGGGTTCATTAAACAATGAATATCTGATAATCCCATATAAAAAGGCATGAAGAATTAGAAACATAATTAAAGGGTGCTTTAATTCATAATTGTGGAAGGTTCTTCAAGTATAAAATTAGCTAGTGCTTGCCAAATTTTGGAAGGTTAAAATACTTAAAGAATACATAGTTTTAATGTTTCCAAGAAAACGAGAAGAGGGAAATGCAGGCCAAAAATGTGCTGATGTCTGTAGCGGGGGTTAGGGTGGGGGTGGCTGTCATGTTCCTCTGGACACTCCTGGTAGCCTTTCCTCTGCACACCTGCTCCCTGGGCTCGTGGACATGTTTTCTAGCGGAAGCTTTGGGGATAGAAAATCTTTCCTGCTAATGAGACGAGAAAGTTGATTAAGCTTCCCGTTGGGCTGAGCAGGTCTCACACCAGTGGCTGCCCAGGGTCGGTGTCTATGCAGGAGAGTTTCCAAGGATAGTTTTGGGCCTGTCATAGGGATGGAGAAGGAGGCTTTGAGAGAGTTATTGAGAAGAAAAGTGTTGCTTTTATAGATTCATAAGCATTGATAGCTTTTAAAGTAAGAGCAGACATTTTCCTGGCTGAGGAGAGTGTATTTCCTCCTTTAAGATTACAGTGTAAGGATTATCACGTAGAGCTTTGCTCCTCAAAGGGTGGTCTACAGGCCAGCAACGGCAGCATCATCTGAATCTGTACTTTAGCAGGACATTCAGATGAGGGGCACCTGGCCGGCTCAGTTGGTTAAGTGTCAGACAGACCCTTGAGTTCAGCTCAGGTCATGATTTCAGGGTCATGGCATCAAGCCCGTCTGCACTAGGAGTGGAGCCTGCTTAAGATTCTCTCCCTGATCCCCCTCCCCGCTCTGCCCTAAAACAAAAAGGAAAGAAAAACAAGACCCTCAGGTGATTTACATGCATATTGAAGTTTGGGAAGTCGCTGATGTGGTGCTGGGGTCATGGGCTTTCAGGGGAGTCAGCCTGAGTTCACTTCCTGCTCACGGCCTTGACCTTGGCCAGGTTCCTCAACTTGTACCGACCTACCATGTCTTCACCTGTAAATAGGAATAATAATGGTCCTTGCCATGTGGACATAGTTTAAATGAGATACTGTGCATAAAGCATTTAGCTTTTACAATTGCTGTTTATTTTACAATTACAGTTGTTGTTTATTTTAATAATTATTCAGGTTTATTATAAAAATTTGGAGAGGAATTGAGAGAAAAACACAGGTTATGGTGCTATAAACCAAAGACTGTTAACATGGGTTTATTTTCTTCTATTGTACATACTTTTGATCATGCTGAGAATATATTTCTTTTAAAGACTTTTTAAATTTATTTATTTGACAGACAGAGATCACAAGTAGGCAGAGAGGCAGGCAGAGAGAGAGGAGGAAGCAGACTCCCTGCTGAGCAGAGAGACCGATGTGGGGCTCGATCCCAGGACCCTGGGATCATGACCTCAGCCGAAGGCAGAGGCTTTAACCCACTGAGCCACCCAGGTGCCCCGAGAATGTATTTTTATATCCTGCTCTTTTCACTTGTGAATATAGCATAAGTATTCTCCCTTGTTAAACTCATCGGGGGCAACAAATGGTCTGACAGCGCAGAATGGGTATATTCTTTGATGTCCATAAAACCATCTAACCCAACCAAGTCCATGGTGAGCTCTCTCAGCTCATTTCCTTGTCTGTACATAGGGAATGACATTACCTGCCCCATCTAATTTTACATAGTGGTTGTGATGCCTTGAGAATCATGTATTCAAAAGCATCTTGTCATAGGTAAGATACTGTTCACATCTATGTCATTATAAGTGGATGGTGTTAACATGCAGGAAAAGCCGAGAAACACCATTCCCCCCATAGACTCCACAATTCCCCTTTTCGGACTTTATCCTAATTAAATAGTTTGGAGATGCATACAAACATACAGCTGCAGGGGCGCCTGCATGGCTCAGTTGGTTGAGCGACTGCCTTCAGCTCAGGTTATGATCCCTGAGTCTCAGGATCGAGTCCCGTGTCCAGCTCCATGGAGGGTCTGCTTCTCCCTCTGACCTTCTCCCCTCTCACGCTTGTTGTCTCTCACTCTCTCATAAATAAATACAAGCTTAAAAACAAACAAATAAAAAATTCAGCTGCAGCGATGTGTGTGGCAGCCTTGTTTTCAGCGGTGAGACACTGGAATCTGCCTTCCCCTGTAGGGTCTCTCCGGTCCCTGGGGACTGACCTGGGCATTGGTATTGCTATTATTTTTGTTTCAAAGCCTGTTGCCTGGCATTGGACCTTCTTGTCTACCCAACACTTCAATCTGCTGCTTCCCAGGAATTCACTCCTCGTACATTTCACAGCTGTGATTTACAAGAGTTGGGGGGGAGAGGAAACCACTGTGCACCCTTCCCCCCATTCAAACTGGTAGAGTAGTAACACTGCTCTATAACACTACTACCGATGGTGGCGGGGTGGTAGTGGGTAAGGCTGAAACCATTCCATAGTAAACAGTAAATTGTAAAAACAACAAAACTCCTCTTGATTCATTTGGAAACCTGTGTTCTTCTTCTGTCTGGCTTGTGGACCCTAGTGGGCACGGTGTGAGAGAGCTCTGCAGAGGTAGTCCCTCGGTCCCCTGGCCCTTCCAGCAGCTTCTGTGCCCAGGCACCCAGGCCTCAGTGGGAATACTCCCTTCACCTTGCCAGTGGGGTCGGCTGAAACAAATAATCCTTGCTCTGACTTTCTTGGAAATGGTGTTGGTGCCCAGGCGATGCCTGTCTCCTGTTGGATTTTTACAAGTGATTCTGGCCAGCTTGACAGAGAAGGGATGGTGTTTTGTGGCTCCCTCCTTCCCCCACAGCTAAATGCATCCGTTGTGTATGGAGGGTATGCCCTTGTTTACTGTCTGGTCGGAATATTGATTTAGACCGGTCTGTGTTTGCACAGTTTCTCAAAGAAAGTTTCCTCTTCACCCTCAGGACCCTGCCTAGAAAGCGGTCCTTCCATATTTGACCCCCAACCGCAGAATTAAGTTGACTTTTAAAAAACTGGATCTATGGATCTATGGCAAAACGATTACCACAGTATGTTCCCTTAGCACCCATCACCTTATGGAGTTACAGATTCTCTTTTCTCGAGATGAGAAGTTTTAAGACCTACTCTCTGGGCACTTTTCAGACGTACAGTACGGCGTTGTTAGCTGTCACTGTAGTAACTGGAAGTTTGTACCTTTTGACTCTTGCCTCCCATTTTGCCAGGCCCACCCCTAGCCTTTGGCGACTGCCAATCTGTTCTCTATTTCTATGAGTTTGGCTTTCTTTCTTCTTTTTTTAAAGATTCCTCATATAAGGCAGACAGATGCCATACAGTATTTTCTTTGTCTGACTTACTTCACTTACCATAGTCCCTTCACGGTCCATCTGTGGTGTCACGAGGGGCAGGATTTCCTTTTTTGTTAAAGGCTGAGTAATACTTCATAATCTCACTTCCTAATGGCTTCCCCGGCCTTGCATTTACCTCTGCTTTGCGTTTTGTTGGACTCCGTGCACAGCGTGCTCATCCCCTACATTTGAGTGGTTCTTAAACCTAGATGACTGAGTAACCTGGGTGTTTTAAAATAACTTGCTTACTTTAAATTCTGGAATCTTTCAAAGATCAAAAAAAAAAAAACCCTAAGAATAGTGTAACAGATACTGATGTACCTATCACATCGATCTTTCAGATTTTTAACATTTGTTTTAATTGAGGTATTTTTTTTTAAATAGAAAAGCAGATACAGATCTGATCAAAGACTTGGCCTCATCTTATGATTTTGTCTTTTGCCCAGAGGTCACTGCTGTTCTCAAGTTGAGGTATAGCCTTTTTGTTCGTGGGTTTTTTTTTTTTTTCAAGATTTTATTTATTTATTTGACAGAGAGCACAAGTAGGCAGAGAGAGAGGGGGGAAGCAGGCTCCCTGCCCAGCAGAGAGCCTGATGCGGGGCTCCATCCTAGGACCCTAAGATCATGACCTGAGTGGAAGGCAGAGGCTTAACCCACTGAGCCACCCAGGCTTCCCTCTGTTTCAGTTTTAATCTCTTACCATATTTGTTTGTGTCTTTGTGCGGGCCTATAATGCTATGCCACTGTGTGTGTTTTCAACTTACTTTTTTTTGGTATTTTTTTTTTTTTTTAAAGATTTCATCTATTTATTTGATAGAGAGATCACAAGTAGGCAGAGAGGCAGGCAGAGAGAGGAGGAAACAGGCTCCCTGCTGAGCAGAGAGCCCAATTCGGGGCTTGAATTCAGGACCCTGGGATCATGACCTGAGCTGAAGGCAGAGGCTTTAACCCACTGAGCCATCCAGGCGCCCCATAGGTGTGGTTTTTTAAGTAGACTCTGCACCTGACCTGGGGCTGAAACTCATGACCCCGAGATCAAGAGTCACACACTCTACCCACTGAGTCAGCCAGACGCCCTAGTACAGCTGCATGTTTTTAACTGCTGTAAGGTGTTGCACTGTAGGGATATACCGTACTTTGTTTATTGTCTCCTAACGAGACCTTCAGGTTCTTACCGTCCCTGGCCCCACTGCTGTGGCAATCCCAAGCACCAGGGCGGGACTTCACAATTTTCTCAAGGCAGAGCTGCTGGATCAAAGGGTTTGTGCCTTTGGAACCTGACCAGATCTTGCCAGCTCCCCCTTTGAAATGGTCCTACCCTCCTCTACCCCCGTTAGTGGTTTATGAGAGCATCTGTTTTCGCACATTTCTTCCAGTATTTAGCATTTAGGGTTCTTAGTTTCCCAAGGGCACAAAGTGGTAACGTGCTGTGGTTTTAATGTCCTTTCCCCTGATGACTAGCCAGGGGAGTGTGGCAGGGCGTGGCCAGGCCTGAGCCCAGGGGCAGGGAGGGGGGCAGGGGGAAAGGGGGGTGCACACTCTACCTCCATTTGGATGTCGATGGAGAAGCCTGAGGGCCTTCTGCAAAGCTGGTTCCCTGTTGGTGTAACCAGAATTTCTAGGTCCAGAACTTCAGCTTTTAGGGCTGGCTGAGAAGGTCCAGTTGTGCGGGAGAGTAGAATTTTTCCTTTTGACATGGATTCTGAGTGTCAGGGTGTTTCTCTGGTAGGGCAACTAGAAGGCAGGCCTGTGCTTGACTCTGGGACGGCTGCTGAGCCCACAGAACTGAGAGGGCTACTTCTGCCCCCTCTCCCCCCTGCCCCCCCCGCTGTTGGAAGTAAGGGGGTGTGATGACCCAGAAGGCAGGCTCTTGAATCCAGTGGTCTGGGTTCCGATACTGGCTGTTGACCTTGGGCTGCTGCAGAGCCTCTCTGTGCTGCAGTGTGCGCTCGAACCCCTGAAGAGGATGCTGCCAGCCTCAGAGCTTTCTTGGGGAAAGTGGACAAGGCCGTGCCTGCGAGAGGTACCTCATGGCCCAAAGCCCGGGACTTCATCAGCACTCCCCACGTGCTTACAGTGCATGCTCTGAGACTGGTTTTGAGGGCTGAATGTGTCATTCACGTCAGGATCCCCAGTGCCTACCGCCCTGGGCTGGCACAGAAGTGGGTGCTCAGTGAACGATATGAGCTTCTACTGACATATGCGCATCACGTTGTATGTGCAGTACAGCAGGTTCCGTTAAGACTTCTGAGTTTTATTCTGAGATCCATGAGCATATTTTTAACCAGAGACTATGGTGCTCCTGTTGGTGGTCTTAGAACAAGAGATGAGGACTCTTGGTCCACTGGACGTTTATCAGTCCTAAAATTTCATGAACTTGAAGTGAGGTTTTTCTGACTCATTTTCACCTGAGCTTAAAAAAAAAAGTATCCTTCCCTTTTCCCCGCTTTCTGAGATGTTTCTTCCCTGCCTTCTTGGTTTTTCTGAAGTACATTCAGGTGGCTTGCTTTCTGTCGGTGGCTCTGAAAATACCTAAGTATTTGGAGTTTGTCCTTGGGCTGGTATATGGGTTCTCAGGGGTGGTCTCCTGCACGTCCTGGGGTATATTGAAGGGTCGGTGCTAGGTTTGATTCTGGATTCACATGGCTCACCTGGGTCCGTGGTGCTGCCACAGAGCACTTGATTCCGTGGTACGTTTTGTGTTGAGGGGGTGTGCGTATGTGGGCGAAGGGACTGATGGTAATTTCCCATATGTTGGTTCCGTGCTGACTTCGAGAGAGTGAACAGCTTGCTTCGGGGAGGGTCATTAAGTTTCCTGGGTTCTCTGGAGCGCCTCCTTTTAAATGAGTTCCTAAGGTGAACTGAAGGGCCTCAAAGATTTTGAAAGAGAAATGCCCTTTCTCGAAGTACATTGAGAGGGACTGTTTAGAGGAACCCCTGACTGTTCCCTTTTCTATTTAAGGAAATTTCATTTCTTTGAGAATTGGAGGATGAGAGCAGAATGGGAAGAAATGGGCATCTCCGTGGACTTGAGTTCTTCGCACACATAGGGTACCATAAAAAAGCCATTTGGTGGATTTAGAAATGCGGGTAGGGAGGAGGGGAGAGGGAACAGAACAGAGTTAACAGGCTGGCTTTGTAAAATAAATAAATAACACTGCCATTTGGAGAAGGTGACTCAGATGAAGGTACGAAAATAATGTGGTAAAGGTTAAACCCAAAGAAGACAAGCAAAACAACCCGGAAGTCAGAAAGTTCACTGTTGTCAAAGTTGATGGGAGAGCAGAGTCTTCAGAACTATGGGGGCAGGGAGGGCTGGGTTCCAAGGACAATGGGTTTAAATCCCATTGGGTTTGAATTTTAGATACCACAGGCATTGCCTGAGATGTGGGGATGGATGGATGGTGTGTGTGTGTGTGTGTGTGTGTGTACACACAGCCCGGTCTATATATGTGTGTCGGTATGTGTACGCATATAAACATTGCTAGCCTTGGTCCTAGAAGGACATTTCCCAAGGGCCACAGGACTCTTCCTCCTGTATCTGCTTATATGTTTTAAAATGGTAGATTGGGATCTATGTCACTGGGGCTTTTTAGAACAATTATTTATCATTCACTTACTTGTAAGACACTGTGGCAAGTCCTGCTGGATACCCAGTTTCCCTACTTGAATTAAGGATGGCAGCAGGAGAGGGAGAGTGTGCAGATGGATGGGTCTCGTAAGGGGTTGGTTGTAGCGTGGAGAGCTGTCCAGTCCCAAGAGTGGCATGGAGCCGAGACTGTGGAATCCCCAGGAGGTCCACACATACCCCGGCTGTGATGGATAAGCAAGGATCGGCAAGGAGGTCTTGATGGGGGGCTTGGAGGAAGCGGCGGGAGATAGGCTGGAATGCCAGGCTGGCACGGGCAGAGTCCCAGATGTGGGAGGGTATGCAGCATGATTGGGGAACCCCAAAGATGACAGCTTGGCTGGAGTGTCAAGGAGGAGTGGGAGCCAAAGCTAGAAAGAGGGCATGCTCGACTACCGATACACCTAACCATGTTCCCAATTGTTGGTATTTCCAGGCTGTGGGCTCTGGGCTTTCCCAGCTGGAGGCCCCGTGCTTTGGCGGGTGGGTGGTGAGGAGGACTGCGTGTGCCAGCGAGAGCCTGGGCTTGTGTGATGGGCATTGAGAGGCCTTGGCCTAGACAGAAGCAGTGTAGACAGACTGGGGTTGACCAGTATGCCGTCTTCTATGTGTTGGAGTGCAGGGGGGCCTGGTCTGGCTGTCAGAGGCGGGCTGCGGGGAAGGGGCCTGGATGTGGTGACCTTCGAGCCAGCAGTTTCCCTGGAGTGGTGAGGGCAGATGCTGGGTTTATAAGTGAGGGTCAAGAAGTTGAGCTGGGGAGGAAGTGCAGGCTGCCAGGCGTCAGGCAAGTCCCAGACTTGGATTTCTGGACCTGTAAAATAATAAAAATGAACCCTGAAAGTGTGGGTTCCTGATACTCAGTTACCTACTTTATTTGATCAAATGATAACAATGTAAAGAAAACACAAACCCACCCTTTATTATATCACAGTTTTATACAAGAAATCGCGCTTTACCGCAAAAATGTAGGAATTTCTCATCCTCAGAAAAAAGATGGTCTTTTTTTTTAACTTTATTTAAGCTTTATTTAAACATATAATGTAACCCCACCACCCTCTCCCAACCCCTCTTCCCCCCACCCCCCTCAGTTTGTTTTATGACATTAAGAGTCTCTTTTGGTTTGTCTCCCTCCCGATCCCATCTTCTTTCATTTTTACTTTTCCTACCACCTTAACTCCCACCCCCGTTGCATCTCCACTTCCTCATATCAGGGAGATCATGTGGTAGTTGTCTTTCTCCAGTTGACTTATTTCGCTAAGCATAATACGCTCTAGTTCCATCCATGTCGTCGCAAATGGTAAGATTTCATTTCTTTTGATGGCTGCATAGTATTCCATCGTATATATATACCACATCTTCTTTATCCATTCATCTGTTGATGGGCATCTAGGTTCTTTCCATAACTTGGCTATTGTGGACATT
>RCUC01138159.1:0-27487 GCA_003697995.1 Taxidea taxus jeffersonii | reverse complement strand
AGCTGAAGTTTCCTCCAGGTATTTTTAGAAATGCCAGGATGTGTCTTCTGTGTGCTTTTAAGCAAGGCCACTGGTATTTTTCTAAGTTAGCCTTATCACTGATATCAACTCCTACAAACTCATTTGAGGATAGAACTGCCTCTGTTGGTCTTGCTACATAAGACCATCCATATAAGCATCTGTATTTTAGAACTAAGCTTAACTTGGGCTCTGCAGGACATTTCATTGCAGAAACCAACGAGTGAGTTCTGGGATAGGCATCGACTCCTAGAGAAGGAGATGAGGAAATAGCACCAGGCTGGGTCAATAAGGCAGATGCTAGAGTGATGGGGCCTCCCAGTTCCCATCATATTCCCCCAGACTGCACCCTGGGTTAGGACGGGGCAATGACAATTTCAGAGAGCAACCAGAACATAAAGGGGATGAAAAGTGGTGGAGAAGGAAAGCTATTGTTCCCATTGGCCACCTCAAAGGTCTTAGACTGCCTTGGGAGACGAAGTTCCTTGAGGGCAGAGACTTGGTCTTGTTCACTGTGTATCTACAATGTCTGGGGCCTTCCTACCTCCAAAGTGGGTGTACAGTAAATAATTGTTGAATGAATCCATCGAGTCAGATTTCCCAAGTCCTACTGCACTGTTTATGTGTTGGATTTTCTTGCCAGTTGAATCACTACTCCATCCTTTTTTCAGGGTTTTTAAAATGATTGAATTCTGCTCAAAAGCTGTGTCAGGGGAAATAAAAGCACAGCTCAACCACCTAAACATTGAACTGATCATTTACTGCTTGAATCAATCAGTAACGTTCTGTTTGCTGGACTGTAGAAGAGGGATAATACGGGCCATTTTCACAAAGCTGTGTAAAAAATAAGAGTTGTTTGGAAATAAAAATCAACATTAACTGAAGCACACCTAATTTATTATCCTGAATCAACCAAACACTATTTGCTTTAGCTCACATTTAGATTTGGATGGCAAATCGACAAATGGCAAATAAACATTCGATGTATTGGTGTATTAGATGTATAGTTTTTTTTTAAGATTTTATTTATTTATTTGACAGACAGAGATCCCGAGTAGGCAGAGAGGCAGGCAGAGAGAGAGGAGGAAGCAGGCTCGCCGCTGAGCAGAGGGCCTGATGCGGGGCTCGATCCCAGGACCCTGAGATCATGACCTGAGCTGAAGGCAGAGGCTTTAACCCACTGAGCCATCCAGGTGCCCCTATTAGATGTATAGTTTTAAAATATAGTTTGTTTTGAACAACTTCCAAAGGATACCCGGAAGTAATTAAACATTTTTAAAAATCTGTGATCATTTTTAGTAACAGAATTATTGCAACAATCTGAATCATTAAATGGTATTTTGCATATTTAACTAATGTATATTTAAGCATTTAAGATCCTGTACACTTTGTTCTCTGTTTACTCCAGGAAGTTTAGATTTTATGGCAAAAAAGAAATGATTATAAACCACCAGTGTCTAAGGTCTTATTTTCCATGATTTGCCAGAACACTCACCTATTTTTGAGATCACTGAATGTATTTTATTTATTTACTTAAAGATTTTATTTATTTATTTGACAGAGAGAGATCACAAGTAGGCAGAGAGACAGGCAGAGAGAGAATAGGAAGCAGGCTTCCCGCTGAGCAGAGAGCCCAATGTGGGGCTCGATCCCAGGACCCTGGCATCATGACCTGAGCCGAAGGCAGAGGCTTTAACCCACTGAGCCACCCAGGTGCCCCCAATGAATGTATTTTAAATAAGTTTCTTCATTGTTAGTAAAAAAAAAAAAGTTGGTATATTTATGAATTGAAAAATTTTAAGCAAGTATTTTTTTGTCATTTTAAAAAAATAGAATGATCATCTTATGTCTGAAGTTACTGTAGTTACTGTAGTTCTATTTCTTAGAGCACAGTGGGCTACATATTTGCATAATTCTTATTAAAAGCAATTAAAAATCTTGATAATATGTATATAAAAGTATCTTTAAAGCATGGAAAAGTTAAACTCTTGTAAAAAAAATTATCAGGCCAATCCTAGTGAAGGCAAAAAAACCTGAGAGGAAAACTATTTTTGCCTTAAGCCATTTGCTGAACTGCTGAATCCAGCAAACCTGGGTTTGTTTTAATGGTCTGAAAGTCCAAGGAGACAGAAAACAAAGCCAGAGCCTGAACAAAATAGAGGTCTAATGGAAGACCCTGCTCATAAAACTGGGATTCCAAAATGCTAGACTCTCAGGGGAAGGGTCTACCAGAAATAAACATATTCCCACTCCCACCTCCAGTGGATGGACGACAAAAAAAGTAGCTTTGGTCTTGAGTAGAGCCAGTCTTGGTGGAACTGGCCTTGACACATTTTAGCCACAAAAATCTGCCCTTGTGCATTTTTTTTTTAAAGCATGAATTCATATAATTTAAGTAGTTAAAAAACTTCAAGCCTAAATTTAGATTAAAGTGGTCTAGGACAGGCAGTAGCCTCAGGCAAGTGAGTAGAAGCAACAGCAAATTCTCTCTGAATGAAAGCATCTTCATAAAAGGCCACAAAGAAGTCCCACAAATAAGTTCCCATGGAAAATGAGCAGCTGACAGTAACAAAATAACTAAGCACATAAGGAGATCGGTACCATGAAAGAAACTAATAGGACAACAGACAGGAGAAATAGATCTACAAAAGCTTCAAGTAATGGATTATTATTATTCTTATTATTATTTTACTAAAAATTATATTAAAACCATCATACTATGTTTAGAAAAATAAAAGGCAAGCTTGAAGATATCTACATAGAATAAGAAATTTTCAAAAATAGCCAAATGATTTTGAAGAAGAACCAAGTAGAAATTCTAGAAAAAAATATAATTGAAACTTAAAGTTCATCATATGGGTTAAAAATAATGGATGAAGATAAAGAGAGAATTAGTAAATTAGAAGATAGGTCAGAAGAAATTACCCAAGATGATTTTTTTTTTTTTTTTGTATTTATAGCATCAGACACAGTTTTCTCCGTCTCGTATGGGAACTAAATATTAGTAAGTGGGTTGTGGCACTTCTAGGTATAGTCTCTCCAAATATGTGTAATTCTGGTGAACTTGCAGTGTTAAATGACAATTTTAACTTTATTTAAGATTAGGTTAGAATAGAGTTCAGTTTTAAACTTTTACTGATTGTCTTCCAAGACACCACGTGTCCAAATTTTACTCATTCTACAAGTCTTCCTCTAAGTTTTCCAGTCACTTTATAACTTTCTTACATTTGGCCACTTTGAATTATAGCTACATATATTATGTGTCTGTTTCTTACTAGATGGAGATCCAGGGCTCTGCAGGTATGCTATTTGATCTAGGGGGTGCTTGAAAACATATCTGCCATTTGAAAGAAAGGAAAACAGGAAGAGAGAGAGAGGGACAGAGAGAGAAAGTAGAGAGAGGACAGAGGGAGGCAGGGAGGAAATTCCTAACTAAATAAAGAGTGACTATTAATGAATTTCTTTAAAGAACATGTTTTTGTGAGAGGATAAAGAGAATATCTTTAGATTTAGAGAATGTATGATTTAGGGTCATACATTTTGCAAAAGAATGGAAGAAACATAGTTTAAATTAAGTTTGCAGATGCTCCAGTTTGCGAAGGGGTGCAAGCACCAAGAAGAGTCAATTAGATGCAAAAAGATGTAAATTAATAAGATGAGTGGAAAGAATAAAATGACTTCTCACTTTAGAGAAGCACAGAATTATGCATTTGTAGAAAAATAATTTAGGAGATGCAAAATTATCTAAGCATAAGTAAAACCTGCAAAGAAATGTAAGCCTGGAAAACAATAGCATTAACAATGGTAATAAGAACCACCACTTAGGGGCACCTGGCTGGCTCAGTAAGTAGAGCACCAGACTCTTGATCTTGGGGTCATGAGCTCGAGCCCCATGTCGGGTGTAGAGATTACTTAAAATTTTTTTTAAACGACTTTTATGGGCACCTGGTGGCTCAGTTGGTTGAGCACCTAACCCTTGATTTCGGCTCAGGTCATGCTCTCAGGATCTTGACATCAAGCCTCATGTCTGCTTAAGATTCTCTCTCCCCCTCTGCCCCCCACATTGCACTCACTCTCTCTCTCTTTTTCAAAAAATGACTTCTAAAAAACAAAAGAAAAACAACCACCAGTTAGTTGAATGCATCTTATATCCAGGTACTGAGCTAGCCACTTGGCGTACATTGTTCCCTGAATACTCACAACCACTCTATATGTTAGATTAGAATTCCTCTTTTTTTTCTTTTTAAATTGAGAAAACTGAAGTTCACAGAGATAAGATAACTTGCCTGGCTTGTATAGTGATTTAGGGGCAAAGCCAGGATTCAGCCCAAGCCTGTGTGGCTAATGAGCCTACTCTTTCCCCTTTATCCTATAATCCCATCCCATGTAACTACAGATACTTATAAAATGGTGACAATAAAGAATAGTTTCTCAGAAAAAGTTAATCCAATTCAGGGAGATGACTTCAGATGTTTAGAAAAGACAGAAAGTTCAGGTCAAATACAAAAACTAAAAATTTCATTTTTATGACCAATTCTGGCACTACCTCTCAGGAGAGGCAGATTTGAATTTGGCAAAGCAGATAACATACATTGTAAGGGTAAACGTGCTGGCATTAGACAGGCAAGACCGACATGGTAGGTTAATAAAATAAACCTTTAATGTGGAAAGACCTATAATGAATAATGGCAGGAATAAATTCTAACAACTTAAATAAAAAGGAATCCATGAGTTCTTACTGACCAGAGTTTATAAACAGCAGGGAGGCAAAGCGTTTTCCGGAAGAATGCGAGCTAGGAAATGTGGAAGCAAGGACAGAAGGAGAAAAGCCCCACTTTATGACCACCAGAGTATTAGTGGATTCAGGCAAGAATCACCAATGGGTGTTCAGATCATTGAATGAAAGATTGTTAGGGATCAGAAAAATTAAACAGTCTCACAGGATCCCCCACAGATTTCTTATTAATTCCAAAAAGAACAAAAGGTCTAGAGGATACCACCTTAACCCCATGATCAAACTTAACACCACCAATAATAGGACAAATAAGCATCATATATCCTTGATGTGATGTAAAAGGAGGGACAAAATATTCCTTACGTATTAAGTTGAAATTATAAGTTGTATGAAATTGCTGATATTTGACTGGTGTTGGTATAGAAAATAACCATTTCATGATTCAACCTAACAGTGTTTCTGTTGTTTAATATCAAGTTAAGGATGAATCAACAGCCAGAAAATTCTAAATGTGGGGGCATTCAGCAAAACTACTGGCCTGGACTCTTCAAACAATGTCAATATCCTGAAAGAATTAGCCAGGAAAAAAGCTGAGGTATTCTTTTAGATTAAAGGAGGCTAAAGAGACATGAAACCAAATACAGTGATTGCTTCTCGTTAAGATCCTGGGTTTGGGGGGAATAGCTCAGCTATCACAAATAATATTGGGGTAAATGGAGACATTTGAATGTAGAATGTATATTAGATAATAGTATTATGTCAACTGTGAAATTTTATGAATATAATTGTACTGTGGTCTTGAAAGAGAGTATCTTTGTCAATACCAGATATATTTTGAAGTAATTAGAGTAAAGGGTTATAATGTCTGCAATAACTCCCTAAAGTTTCTAAGGTTTGGGCAAAAAGAAGTGTGTGTGTGTGTGTGTGTGTGTGTATTTGTATCACACACACACACACACACACATAGAGAGAGAGAAGGCATAAACGTAGCAAAACACTAAAAATTGACCAATCCAGGTGAATGGTATATGAATACTCATTACACCCTTCTTGTGACCTTCCTGTAGGCTTGACATTTTTCAGATAAAACATTGGAGGGGAGAAAAAAGAATTGTCATTATTTTCATTCAGCATATCAGAGTGCTGGGCTTCTGGGTACTTTCCTGGATGGAAATCTTTTGACTCTACAACCAGCTGTGTGGCAATGGGGAGAGTTTTTAAAAAGGACCAGTTGAAATAGAAAGGAAAGGATAACGATGAGGAAAACGATGAGTTTCCACTTTACTGCAAATGGACCCACTAAGCAAAATGGTGCATTTTTGAATAGAGTCTTCTCTTTGTACAGCACAGCTGTCCATCAGCACCTGGGGGGTCCAGAGATCCATCTCCATCTGGGCATTAGGGTAAAGCTCCCTCAGGGATTCAGAAAAAGAATATTGAATTTTACTTGGATCTTAGAGCTTTTGGGAAATGAAGATTCTATAGAACAACTGCCTAACTGGAGATAAGATAAAGTTCTCTTTACTAAAAACAGACACAAATAGTTGGATCTCCAATTTTTTTTAAACGTACAGTTCTGTTTGGACTGGAGCGATGAAGGCATAAGGCAGGCACAGTGTTCCTCGCTGTGGTCCGCCAAGCTCTGCTCAGCACCACCCAGAGTGGGGAAGGGGGGGAGTTGAAAATGCTGCCTCTCTTTCTCTCCTAAGGACTTCATCTTTTTCTGAGCACCTCATTGTTATTTTAGCTCTAGGTTGCCACTTGTCATGCCAGGCTTCCCGCCAAGATTGTCTTTGTGTTTTCCCTGGCCTTCAGTCAGGGTTTCAGTTCTTTGCAAGAGCCCCTTCCCGTCTGCTCTCCCATCCTTCACTCTTTTCCTTCTGTCTTGTCAGCTTTCCCTTTGTCCTTTTGGCTTTCCTGCCTGCTCTTCCTGCCAACAAGTCTGTACTTTCTCTCCTCCCCCTCCCTGCCCCCCATTCCTGATCTCATTTTCAATGTAATTATATTTCCTTGGGAGGTGGGAATAGACAGATGAAGGAGAAAGTTATCCTTTATCACACCCCCCACCCTTAAGATGAAGATAAGGTAAGAGATTGTTAATATAAGGAAATGTCTTTCAGCTAAAGTTTTGATTCCTCTAAAAGATTTTAATCGTCCATTTTTAAAGGATCATATTAACTTAAAACTACTGGATATGGTGTATAGCATACAGATCTGGATTGAAAACCAGTTTCACCATTCAATGTGAACTATACCTCTCTGTATCTCTGGTGTTTTGTTTTGCTTTTGCTGGGGCAGGAGGGTGAGGGGCAGAAGGAGAGGGAGAGAGAGAAGCTCAAGCAGGCTCCATGCTCAGTTTGGAGCCCGATGTGGGGTTCCATCTCACAACCAGAGCCAAAAATCAAGAGTCAGTCACTTAACCAACTGAACTGCCCAGGCACCCCTGTTTTGCTTTTTTAAGTATGAGAAATAGGTGTGATGATAGTGCCTTCCACAGAGGGTTGCTATGGAGATTAAATGGAATGATGCATCTAAAAGTACCTGGAGGACAGTAGGCTCCCTGTGGGAGCTAGCTTGCTGTTACCATGAAATTCCTCAGGACTTCACTGTCCTGCCCAGACAGAAGCTCATCTCTTCCTCCTTAAGACTCCTATAGCCCAGCTCTTACCCTGGTCATGAGGCTGCCCTTTATTGTTTTTCTGCCTGCTTCTTTCCTTCCCACCATTCTCTTTCTCTCTCTTTCTTTTCATATGTTCTTCCTCTACCCTTTGTTACCTTTCTTGTTTTCTTCGCCCCCTTCCACTTACCCACAAAGACTTAAAAAATATATCCAACACAAAAAGTCAAAATTAATAGTTGAAGAGAAAATAGGTGCAGGGAAAATGAGGACAGAGATATCATAAAGCTGGAGTTAAAAAGAAATGCATGAATGCATCCTATAGTTAGGTGTAGTTGCTAGCTGGGGCCACCATTTTATTGAGCTCCCTAGCAGCCAAAGGAAAGATGGAGACAGAGTTAAGAGCAGTGAGGTCTATGTGATTAAGAGAATATACAAAAATTGTGGTTCTTTTCCTCAGCACTTTTGTGGATTCTCATAAAAGAAATGTTAGGTGATATAAGTAAATGCTGTCAAGCATAATACTAAGTCTACTTTCATAATAGATGTGATAATGAACTTCAGAGAACTGTTTCTTATGATGCCTTTCAATATAGGCTGATGAGATATAACTATATAGCTGAAGTTTAATTCAGTAAAAGCATTTTTATAAGGAACTAAAATAGTGTGCTTTATGTATGCAATCCTCCAACTTTGGCATGCTGCAAGGATAAATTTTAGAATACATAGAAGAATAAATAGACTCATGTCCTTCAGGCAATCCTCCACAGATATTATCTCTGGCAACCAAGCTTTTGGAAAATATATGAAAGTAGAGTTCAAGGCAAGTCCCTGAGCATGGATACCCTCTGTTATTGATGAAGGACAGAGAGATGTGATTGGACCATCAGGTAGAGAATGAGACCAAGGTGTTTTTTATGAAAAGTTAGAGCCAAGCAAACATACCTGCCTGAACAAACTATCCCATTTCTGTGTGTGGAGGGCTGAGAGATAACGTAAAGACAAAGTCAAAATAGTTCTGAATTCCAAAACTGGGTAGATCTTTGTCATACATTATTAAATGTTGGAAAAAGCTGGATACCATTTTGGGGACAAAGAGCACAAACATATGCACAAAAAGAATATACACCAGAATGTTAATAGAAGAAATCTCTCGGAAGTAGGATTTTGGATGATGTTTCTACTTTTTATATATGGTTCTACAATGAGCAGATGTTACTTTGGTTATAAGGAAAAAAATAAAGCAATGAAAGTTATTTTCAGAGAAAAAGAGCTACTCTGGACTTCTTCAATACATGCATGAATAAGTAAATGCAGTCACAAATTCCATGGCACTCACTGCATTTGAAAATCCCTTAGGGACCTTATAAAGATACTGATGCCCTGGACCCATCCCAGATCAATTAAATTAGGATCTCTGAGGGTAGTTCCCAGGCATTGGTGTTTTAAAAAATTCCCTAGGTAGTTATAATGTGCAGCTAGGATATGAGTCAGCACTCCACACTATAGAACATACCTGGAATAATTGAGCCCTGGACAATGTTCCAAGCAGGCAATCTCTTTTCATTGGCCTATGAGGACCTTCCATATTCTGATCCCTGCTCTTCTCTCCAACATCAGCTCATCCTAGTCTTATTCATTCAACCCCCAGAATAGTGGTTAGCACATAGTAGGTTATAAATTTAAAACAAAGTAGGACTGAATGAGTCCATTGATACGGTTTTCTGACTGTGGCACAGAAAAAAATAATCATCCATGTTGAAGCAACATAGTTTTCTGTGAATTATTTATAAATTGCATTAATTGGTTTTGATGTCTTAGTAGGCTCTTTGAGAATAGAAAGGGTGATAATTTTGGTTTTCTAATAGTTGATCTTAATTATTCTTTTGTAATCACTGGATATCAGGATCACTTATTTGTTTGGTTATTTTAAAAATGTGTAACAAGAATTTCTTCTCCATGATGATAAGCTCTTGCTTTCTCCCTACCGTATCTCTTTGACCTAGGAAAGTGCTTGGCTCATAGTAAACATTCAATAAACACTCGTTGAATGCATATTGAAGAAGTAAATAATAATGAGAGCATAATATTCATGTAGGGGAAAGTATGCATCTTTCTATTCCTCACATGATGGGTTAGGATGTTTGTAGGGGGTGGGAGGAAGTGTGCATACACTCAGGCAAAAGTCATGTCAAATTACTTAGGCAACTGTTGAGCAAAGAAGTGACTAAGTTAAAAAACTCACACTGAAATATGGTTTTGGACCCACCTTTTGGCATGTGAAAGGATTAAATGAGGCACAGCTGGTAGCAGTTGGGTTCCTACAGAGCCACCAGAGTATCTTCTAAAAATGAAAGTCAGATTATGTTTCTCCTCTATTCAAAACCCTCCAGTGATCTTACCTCACACCATATACAAAAATCAACTTACAATAGATTAAAAACTTAAACCTAAGAGCTAAAACTATAAAACTCTTAGAAGAAAACATAGGGGAAACTTGTCACAACATTGGTTCAGCAATAGTATTTTGGATATGACACCAAAATCACAGGGAACAGAAGAAAACATAGATAAACTGAACAGCATCAAATTTCAAAGCTTTTGTGCACCAAAGGACACTAGAAAGAGAGTGAAAAGGCAACTTACAGAATGGAAGAAAATATTTAAAAATAATATATTTGATAAGTTGCTCATATCCAGATATAGAAAGGACTCATAACTCAATAGTAAAAATACCTAACAACCCAATTAAAAAAATAAGCAAAGGACTTAATAGACATATTCAAGTAAAGAAGATAGACAGTGATCAATAAGCACATGAGAAAATGTTGAAAATCACTAATCATTAAGAAAACACAAATCAAAATCACATGATACCACTTCACATCCATTAGGATAGCCGTTATCAGAAAACCTGAAAATAACAGGTATTGGTGAGGATGTGGAGAAATTGAAACCCTTATGCACTGTTTGTGGAAATATAAAATGGTGCATTCAAGAAAACAGTATGGTGATTCCTCAAAATAGTAAACATAAAATTACCATGTGACTCCAAAATTTCATTTCTGGGTATATAACCAGAATATTTGAAAACAGGGACAAGAGCTAACTTCTATAACTCATTCATAACAACATTATTCATGATAGCCAAAAGGTAAAAGCAACCTAAGTGTCCCTTGATAGATGAATGGCAAACATAATGAGGTATATACATACAATGGAATATTAAGGAAGGAAATTTTGCCACACACTACAACATGGGTGAATCTTCAGAGCATTATACTAAATGAAATAAGCCAATTGCAAAAGGACAAATATTGCATGGTTCCATTTACATCAGGTACCTAGGATAGCTAAAATCATAAAGTAGAAATCAGAAGTCAGAAAGTAGAATAATGGTTGGCAGGGGTTGGGGAGGTGGGAGGTAAGAGGAAATGGGGAGTTAGTTAATGGCTACAGCATTTCTGTTTATGACAATGAAAAAGTTCTAGAGATGGATGGTAGTGATGGTTGCATGACAGTGTGAATGTACTGAATGCCATTGAACTGTACACTTAGAAATGGTTAAAATGATAAATTTTATGTGACATGTATTTTATCACAATAAAAAAATCCTTACAACCATGTTTGGGATTGGTAATATTATTCTGTTACTGTCCCCACTTGACAGGTGAGGAACCTGAGGTTCAGAGTGGTTAACTGATTTGCCCAGGGTTACCTAGCTCATGAACCACCAAAAACAAAACAAAACAAAATAAACTCTCCATTGATGCCACATTTCAGAATAAAGGCCAGACACCCTTAGTCTGTTTTTAAATGACCCTCTATAATCTGGTGCATGTCCTGCCAGCCCATAGCTCTCTGATGCTTTCTTTTATATTTTCCCTGTGGTTTGCTTTGCTCCAACCACACATTTCAGGGATACTCCTGCCACAGGACATTTACACTTGCTATTATCTCTGCCCACAGTGCTCTTCCTCCCTTCTTTACCATTTTCAGGTTTTTGCTCTACTGAAACATTCTCAATGAGGCCTCTCCAACCATACCTATTTAAATTTTAACCCCCTCCTCCACACACACATACCTGTGTTCTTCATTTTGCTCCTTATCACTATTTCCATCTGACACAATTTATTTATATTTTATTTATAATTTCTTATCTGACTTGCTTTATGAAAACTAGATTTTTAAAAAGATTTTATTTATTTATTTGACAGAGAGAGAGATCACAAGTAGGCAGAGAAGCAGACAGAGAGAGGGGGAAGCAGGCACCCTGCTGAGCAGAGAGCCAGATGTGGGGCTCGATCCCAGGACCCTGAGATCATGACCTGAGCCAAAGACAGAGGCTTAAACCACTGAGCCACCCAGGTGCCCTGAAAACTAGAATTTTTATCTCTTATGTTCTCTGCTTTATCCCCAGCACTTTGAGCAGTGCCTGATGGATAACAGTTACCAAGTTAATATATGTTGAATGAATGAATAAATAAATCTGAAAATATTATATGGTTATACTCTGATGAGTTACGACATCTCACCTCTGTGTTTTCAATGATGCATTCACCTGTGTATCAACTCTAATATCTGCTAGCTTATCAGGATCAGTTTTTGTCTCCCCAAAGTGTCTACATTATTCAAAACACGTAACAGAAGTTGCATATACATGTATGTTAATGGAGTATTGGTGGAAATTAAAACTCGAATGTTAAAGAGAACCAGCAGATAGGTCACCATCAACATATCCCATCTAAAAATTTCCCAAATAAACTCATGTTCTGGTCTTGGGACACAATGAAGCTGTTCATTATCTATAAGTGTGTTCTACTCTGTGATCTGTCTTCAGATGGAGAAAGTGAAGTTAATCAAACGAGAAGTTTAATTACAGACAACTTCTCTGATTTCCTGCATCTTGAGGCTCAGAGCAAGCACTGATAAAGGGAGACAGAGTGATTTTTATAGGGTTTGGCCTTAGTTACCACTTATGTAGGTGAAGACCCCCTCACCCCCTTAACCTTTAGGCAACACTGGCTGGATGTCTTGGTTTAAGAGTTTCCTGCAACAGTCCAGAATTCTCATTTCAGAAATCCTCAACGGTGCAATTGGGAAGTTCTTGGCATTTGTTTCCCTGGCAATGAATGGGTCCAACACCAAGAGAAGGAAGTTACTCAGTAGTGAAGGACCTGGGTCTGGAAGAGATGTGCTCCATCTGCCAAGGCATTTTCTGCACATGGCTGAGCTTTTATCCCCCTACTTTTTTTTTTAAACACTTGCCCAGCAAACTGCACAGTAAGTCATTTGTGCCAATAAAATGACAGTTTCTTCAAGACTACAGATTAAGAATATGAATTGTCTGCTAAAAATTGGCTCTGATATATATATATATATATATATATATATATATCCCCTACTCCTTCCCAAACTCTCTCTTTCCCTCTCTCACAAATAACACATACACAACTGCACACTCATAAAAATTGGATTTTCCAAAATTTCCCACTTGCCTAGGAAGCAAAATACAAAGCTGGATGAGGAAACGTGACTCAGCCCCCTACGTTTAGTATTTACTGCCAAATAACAGATTTTTCAGGAAGAAAAGTCATATTTCCCAAACCACCACCAAAGTGAAAGGAATCTGATCCTCAGTGTTTGCCTCAGACTCTTTATGAGGCTGTGGTTGGGTGAGGGGCAGTGGCTAGAGGTTGGGTGAGCCCCAGAATGCTTTGCCTTCCTTTGTGGGACAACATTTTTTGACAGCTATCGACAATTCCCTTTTCCACGTGACAGAGTCCATATGGTCAAAGGAATGTGACCCAAGCCTTATAAAAGCAACAGCATGGTGTTTTTACTTGAAAGCGTGTTCTGTTCAGGGCAATTTTAATGGAACTGAGAGTTTAGTGGGCTGTGGTACAAATAAGCACACTTGCATAATATTTTAGAAGCAACACAGACTTCTCTGAATGAGAGCCTGATTAGGTGGTAAGAGAATAGTCTGGGCTCTGGGAAGTCCAATCTGAACAAGGACTCTGGGATATGCATTTCTGTGACTCTCTTCGGGTGCAGGTTTTCTTACTGGTGGAATCGATGTCACTACTTAGGAAACAAAAGTGTTGAAAGGACTGGTGTTTTTTAAATGCTCACGCTGGTTCCTTTTGCCCCAGCCACAACTATTCTCCATGGCGTTCTGCCGGACTTTGGACAATGTTGGTATGATAATCGCAGGAAAGAAACTCTGCCTCTGGAAACCATATGTTACTGCACATTCATGGAGCTTCAACTCTGATTCCACATCCAGAAGGAACTGTGTGACTCAAGGGGACTGTTCCCACCTCTTCACTGATCATCTTTGAGGTGAGAAAAAGGAATATCTGAAGGAATAAATGTAATGCATTGTGGAAGTCAGTCTTGAGTTCTGTATGGGGTGGACTTAGAAACAATTCCATTTTTCCTCAGCACTGGACAGCCTATGATTGTGAGGGAAGAGGGAGAGACAGAATATGTAATTTCAGTTTTGAAGATGTTACACTTTGAATTATGTTGACAGAGAGGGTTTGTTCCTGGGAGCCCCACCGAATAGCCTGGTTGGGTTATCCAGGGAATAAAGACATCAGTAGAGCTGCCCTCTGGTCTCTCCTCCAAACCACCGTCTGTGTGTCCCGGGGAAGGAATCTCAGCTTATTCATGAGCAGTACTCTCTTTCCACAGGATAGTCATTGTTTTGAAAATAGGAGAAAACCTCAACAGCTCTGAAGCATATAATTATGCTTTCTTATTACCCAACAAGAATGTTCTCTGGAGTGTTGTTGTGATGATATACTTGCAAGTACTTGGCAGGGGGGAGGGTAGCTGAGGAGGAGGATGGGAGGCCAGGGAGCTGACCTGCCTGACTTCCATTTTGCTTATTCTGTCTTTCCTGTCTAACAGCTCTCACGGCTCTGTGGCTTTTCTTCAACCAACTAGGTAGACTTTTGGTGTGGGTTCCCAGGCTCCATTAGGTTATCATTGTAATAAGTGATTTCAGAGTATTAGGGCAGATTCCACTATCACTGAATCATCTACAGATTCAAGGCCAGATGATGACATCAGAAACATATGTGTTCGTCTGGAGGCAACACTTGGCCTAAGAAACAGAGCAAGAGCTCCAGGGGGAGAACTAGGCTTTCATTGGCCTAAAAAGAACCCCAAGAGGTGAGTTTCTTTATCTTTTGCCTCCAGGCAAGAAGTCACTTAGAAAAAAAAATCCCCCTTAAATGGTTGATATGCTGTTCTCGAATATTTCTGAGAGAGCCCTTTTAGAAAGCTAGGGCTTAAGTGTTTCACCGACAAGGCAAGGCTTCGAGTGTGAGAAATAAATTCTGTATGCTATAACTCATAATTACCATGATTTTATAAACCTGGAATTTCCTAACCAAGCTCGTTATTTTCATTCAGAGCAGCATCTATGGGATCGTTCTTCATTAATCACATCTGCCTACTCAAATGCCCATCTATATTTTTTTAAAAAGCATATTCCAGATAAGTGTTTTAAGTAGGCACATCACTATACTGGGTGTGGTAATTCCTCCAAATGCTTTTTGTCAAGCCATGGGACAAATTTTAAATCATTTTATAAGTTGACATCATATTTGAGCTTTAGGCAGGCCCTGTGGTTTCCATAGTAACAAAATCACTTCAGAGTATAAGAAACATGTGGAAGATTATAGAAAAAAAAAAAGAGGGAATCTGAATTGAACAAAAGGCAGGAGCTAAATTCAGAATTTCTTGGGATGCTGGTTTTATTACTGTTTTATTTATTTCAAAAGACTAGTACAAATCCTCCTGATGCTACGAGGTGCAAATTGTGTCTGTTTTCTTGTCATCTTTCAGGATCCAAGATCATCTTACTCCAAGCTGTGGTTTTACAGATGCTTACATTCCCCAGTGTGTGTGTGTGTATCTATGTATACCTATGCACACACACACACACACACACACACACAAACAGAAGATCTGTGGTCTTCAAAAAAACTTAATTTCACCATTTTAGATTAGGTACTGGTAGTAAGAAAACTTTCCCAAGGACCTGCCTCGTTTTCTCTCTATACACATACAAGCACCAAGAGACTCTGAAGCTCTGTTGGATAAGTAGAGTAGTGACCTGGCAGCATGATTCATTCACTCACTTGTTCATTTGTTAGAGACATACTTACTGAGCAGCTCCTATGGCAGATAGAGCCCTTGTACCAGACATCCAGCTGTACATCGACAATTTGGTTACCTGTAAGTACCATGTGGGTAATGTACGAAAAGGTTTAGTGGGAACCTTCCTGGTCTCTCACCTGGTCTCCTCTGTGGCCAATAGCTCACATTTCCCAAGTTCCCAGGTCTGTGGGCAGCTCAGGTGGCAATGTTGGTCCCTCACCAAATGGGCTCTCTTGTTAGAGGTTTGAGCTATTGGGTCTTTCACTTATTAATTTCTCTGAATGAAGAGACTTGTGCTCTTAATCCTGTTTTTCCTACTATTCTGATTGGAAGGATCCAATGTAATCCTAGTGCTTTGGCCTCTAAGTGATGAGAACTAGGACAGGATTAGCTGGGAATTTTAAGACAGCATCTATGTTTGTGATGCATCATTAAGCAAATACTAGCTGTTCTGGGCAATGAATTTCTCCTTTTGGTTATGTCAGAAACTGGAACCAAAGGGAAGCTATTTGTCCCAATTCTCCTCAGTGATAGGCATTGGGATCATTAAATCCAGAGCTGGAAGAAATGTCATCCTTAGAGAAACATCTCCTTCGAGACTGAGAGTCCGAGTGAAATCTGACACCCTCCTTCTGGGCTCACCTGTTTGGGTTGTTTTGGAGGTCTTTTGAAGGGGTGAATCTTCTTGTGAGGGCAGGCTCACAGTGAACAGTGGAGAGGGCTTAGCTGTGATGTTGCAGGCTGCAAGGTAGGCGTGCCCAAGGATGCATCAAAGGCATTAGTGCCGATTATTCTGGAAAGAAGCAGTAGTAATTAAAATATTTGCCATCTTTCTCTTTGAGAAGGATTTCTGTCCCATGACAACATAATAGCACCAGTAAATGTGATCTGTCAGAGTGCGTGGCTGGAGATGAATATGATGGTTAGGGACTTAACACTGCTTTTAGTGAGCCCTTGGTCCTTCCGTCTGCGGCACACCTCTCCTTTCGTGCATTCAAGTCTACCCCTCTGCCTCCTTCAGAACGTGGTGCTCGTAATTATTCATTACTTCTGTCTCGCATCTTCAATTACTGTCTTTTCTTTGGCTTTTTCCTTTTATATATAAATAGGTGCCAAACTCCCCAAACCTTAAAAAAGAAAACACACAAGCAAATGAAACCTTGTGGTCAGCCTTCTCTTTTTGACGTCTTATAGTCGAACTCTTGTCCTATCTCTGCTGAAATTCTTGCTGGGGGTGCAGTCAGAGCCCTGTTTCTGTCCTCCTACTTGCATCCTTGGCAGCATTCCTTTTCCTCTCGAACACCCCTTCCTTTTTGATAAGCACTCCTCCAGCTTCTATAGAATTACTCTCTTGAATTTCCCCAGCATCTCTATCTCCCACCATTTCTGTGCAATATCTTCACCATTTCTCCTTCTCTGCCCATGGTTAGAAATCATTTCCCAGATAATAATCCTACCCTTGGCACTCATCTCTTCTCTCTCACTCTATTTTCCCATATGAAATGTTCTCCCACATGAAACTGCTACTTTTGTAGGTAAAATGTGATCACCTGTTAGCAATTTCATATGGGTCAACCCATAGTAATTTCCATATTCCCATTTCCAGTCCTGATCTTTCTCCTTAGCATAGACAAATATTTCCAATGATCAACTGGACATTTCTGATTGGATCGTCCTAAGTCACCTCAAAATTAATACATCTTAAATGGAATGCTTATGAATGACAGAAATTTCTGTACCTCAAGTATTCTTTTTTTTTAAATTTCTTTTCAGTGTAACAGAATTCATTGTTTATGCCCCACACCCAGTACTCCATGCAATATGTGCCCTCCATAAAACCCACTACCTGGTTCCCTGAACCTCCCACCGCCCTCTGCCCCTTCAAAACCCTCAGATTGTTTTTCAGAGTCCATAGTCTCTCATGGTTCATCTCCCCTTCCAATTTCCCTCAACTCCCTTCTCCTCTCCATCTCCCCATATCCTCCATGTTATTTGTTATGCTCCACAGATAAGTGAAACCATATGATAATTGCCTCTCTCTGCTTGACTTATTTCACTCAGCATAATCTCTTCCAGTCCCATCCATATTGATGCAAAAGTTGGGTATTCATCCTTTCTGATGGAGGCATAATACTCCATAGTGTATATGGACCACATCTTCCTTATCCATTTATCCGTTGAAGGGCATCTTGGTTCTTTCCACAGTTTGGCGACCGTGGTCATTGCTGCTATGAACACTGGGGTACAGATGGCCCTTCTTTTCACTACATCTGTATCTTTGGGGTAAATACCCAGTAGTGCAATTGCAGGGTCATAGGGAAGCCCTATTTTTAATTTCTTAAGGAATCTCCACACTGTTCTCCAAATTGGCTGCACCAACTTGCATTCCCACCAACAGTGTAAGAGGGTTCCCCTTTCTCCACATCCTCTCCAACACTTGTTTCCTGTCTTGCTAATTTTGGCCATTCTAACTGGTTTAAGGTGGTATCTCAATGTGGTTTTAGTTTGAATCTCCCTGACCTCAAGTATTCTTAATCTTTTTTTTTTTTTTTTTTAAATAGGCTCCACACCCAGTATGGAGCCCAATGCAGGGCTTGAACTCACCATCCTGAGATCAAGATCTGAGCTGAGATCAAGAGTTAGATGTTCTACTGAGTGAGTCACCTAGATACCCCAGAAATTTCAGTAATTTTTAAAATCTTCCTCCTTTTGCATTTCTATGGCCAGTCACAAAGTCAGAGAATCCCATCTCCTAAAAATCCCCACTGTATTATCTTAGATCAGGCCATTACTATGGTTTACCTGGTGATTGCAATGGCTTCATCTATGGAATTTCTGCTTCTCTTTTCACTGCATTCCACTTCATCTTTTATCTTGCCATCAAAAATATCTTCTAAAAAGCAAACCTGAGCATGTAACCCCAAGATGCATCACCATCCAGTTCTTACGCTCAGCTCCTGTGATTCTGACCCTTCAATCTTTTACCACAGTTGTTCTGATGGAATGACTTGTTGTTTCCTGAAACATCAGACTCTTTCACAACCCTGTGCTTTCTTCTGTCTGAATTGTTCTTCTCATTCTCTAAGAAACTCATCAGACTCAGTCTTGATGGTCAACTTAAAAACATCATCCTATATTAAGCCTCACCAAACTCTTCTTGCCAAGTTGGTCCTGTGATTTCCATACACTTTGCCTACATTTCTAGTCTAGCACTTTTCAGGTCATCTGGTAGTTGGATTTATCCATTTACACATTGGTCGTCTCTAATAGATTAAACACTCAGATCATGTTTCTCTCATTTCTAAATTCAGAATATGTGCATTTCTTCTTTCACTGAAGCAATCTGAGTGAGGCTCCCATGAGATTTCAGAGGAAGTTGTAGATGAGAGGATGTACAAAGAATTCAACCTTTCATTTTGTGTTCCTTGGCAAAATAGAAAGCCTCCCTTTTGACACAGGGTCCCTGTTTAATCTTGATGATCAGACGGGTTGGGAACCCAGAGTTGTTGGATCACTGATCCTCAGGATGTCAGGTATTAGCAACGGCCACTGAAACCCCAGAGTAGAACAGAGAAGGAAAGAGGAAACCATGTTCAAGTGAGTAACTCAGAGTCAGTGTGAGGAATTGAATCTTTGGCCATCTTTTCTCAGATATCAGGTGCTATGAACACAGCGGGCCTGCCCCTACATTGCTTAGTCCCTGCCCAGCACACTGCCTGCCATTCCCTGTCTCCTACTTGAGGAAGTACCAAATGATTTGTAGTTCCCTACATACAGTGTCCTCCTGACTGCCTCTGTACTTTTGCTCATGGTGTTCTCTTTGCCTAGAATGCCACTTCAGATTCCCCTGTTCATTTTGATGAATGAGTCCCTAACCAAGAGAAATCCAGTCATCACTTCTCCAAACCCATCTCTGACCCATTCCCCTTCCTTCCCAGGCTGGGTTAGATTGATTCTGCAGGCCGATGTTACACAGTATATCACATACACTATGGCATAATGGGGCCCAGCTGAGGAAATAAGTTCCTGATTTCCAGCCCAAGTCCCCCTTGCATGTTCCATTAGGGCTGGAATTACTTCCTCATTCACACAAAGACAGACTCGTAGTGCCCCGTGCCTAGCCCCATCACTGTCATGACCAACTACAGTGTACTATGACTACCTATCTACCTTCTCTTCCCTCCACTGGAGCCCTGGAGGGCCAGCTCCTGTACCTAGTACAATGTTTGGCATGAGTAACTGTGGAGAGCATTATTTGTTGGATTCTAACAGTTATTAAGAACTAGACACCATCCCAGGAACTTTTGATACCTTAAGTCATTTATTTCTCACAATGATCATGAGGAGAGGGACAACTTGACCAATTTACAGAAGATCGGATATGGAAGTACCAAGCAACGAAGAAAGAGGCCTAAATCACATGGCTGGTAAGTGTGGAGTTCAGGATTTGCTGTGTTTGGGCTCCGTGTCGCCCATTCTCTAAGCCCCTGCACCACACCACCTCTTAAGTGAAAACTTGTCAGGTCTCTACTTCCTTGTATTTGTCCTCCTTCAGGAAAAAACCAAACCAAAACAAAAACAGCCCTTATGTGCAACACCTAGAGGGAACCCTGCTCCCAATCAGGACACTTTCCCAGCTACCTGTGCGTCTTCTCTACATGGCATAATCTCCTATGCCCCGAAAGATGATTTTTAGTGAAGTCGGTTCCTGGCTTCCTTTTCTAGATCGGGCCAGAAGTGGAGGTTCATGACTTCTAGGGCAAGGTGTGTGGGCCTGCGGATTGTTTGCAGAGGAGGCAATGCATGTGTTGTGAAAGGAAAGGAAAAGAGGAAAGACAGGGGACTGATTGCAAGCAGAGAGATAGGAAGAAAAGGACAAAGGCAAAAATCATTCATGTAGTCACTAAGAACCATGAACTATAAAAGGGTGGTGCGGACTAAGTGTGCTCTGAGAAGGGAGAGAGGCGTCTGGAAAGCTTGGGGCTTTGTGGTGTCACGGTCCTGGGAGAAAACTCCCAGGGCAGGCCCAGATCCTTGACTGTGTTGAAGGTCCTCAGATGCTCTGATATGTTTCCGCCATTGCTGGTCTCCGCCCCTCCTGGGCTGCAGCATCCTTGTTAGCCGTGGAATGAGAAGGAGGCTTCAGGGGGAGGCGTCTGGCTGGCTCCAGGTGAAAGCCAGCAGCTTCACGAAGAGAGGCCGGCAGTGGGTGTGAGGCCAGGCCAGTAGCCGGGCAGTGGGGAGTCAGGAATTTTCTCTCTTGCTCTCGCACTGACTCAGCCTGTGGCCTGTGGGTCACAGCCTACAGTGACTCAGTTTCTCAAACTTGACATGGGGATAATGATCCTCGCTACTTTGTGAGGGGTATTCATTAAAGTTTGCACCCTGCGTGGCAATGCTGGGATGAAAGGGGTTAAAAACAAAGTGTAATCATGACGCACAGTTCGTGTCACTTGTGGGGAAACATGCCATCTTTGTGGTGTGTTGGAATCACGTTGGTCCCCAAACCACAGTCAAGAGGAAAATGTGGATTTGCACCTGGGACGTGTGTTCAGAGGCTGACACTCTTCCCTGTAGTTTTGTAAACAGGGAAGAGGGCTGATTCTCAAGTGTCACGTATTTCGAGTTTTCCTTCAGAGACTCTGCCCCTTCGCCCTTCAAATCCCACAGAGATCTTGCTGACAGAAAACATGTCCCGCACAGCTGGACAGTGCGGAGAAGGTAGGGGACACCTTGATGGATGCAACCTGGCCCTTCCCTGCCTCCAGAGTGGCCTTTGGTCAGCAGCTAGAGAAGGGGAACTTGTTTACTCCAGTTCTCCAAGGCCTGCTGCCTACCCCACCTCCTCCTGGCCCCTGACCCTGTTCTACTACTCTGGAGCCCCTGGGGGCTTCTTGTCTGCATGTGTCTCGTGTCCCACGATGTGGCTCATGGTGGAGCTGAGAGGGCAGAGGGCTACTCTGCTCTCTCGTGTCACCTGTGCTGCCTGAGACCCTGGAACGGCTTCTGCCAAGTTGGTCAAACGGATGTCATGTGTGAGGCTAATTTTCCAGAAGTGAAAATCAAAGTATCTTGGAGAAACCAGGGCACCCTAGAGACCTCAGGGGAATCCTCCAGACATCACATCACTGCAAATGTGGAAAGCAGGCAGTGATGTGTGCCATGGATATGCTTGTCTCCTCTGTGCCTTGATGTAGGAAGAGATTAAATAATTCAGAAAAAAGGTCAAAACTGTGAAGTCCTGAAAAGCCTCCGATTCACCTAAGGTTGTCAAGTTAGGCAACAACAGGGCATCAGATCAGGGAATTCATGTCTTTATTCAAGGTTTGCATTGATTTATTGAGCACTTTCTGTGCGCTGAGCACTGTTCGGGGTGCTGGGGTATACAGCAAGGCACAGACCACACATGTGTGTCCTATGTGGCTGTCATTCTGGGGCAGAGATGCCAGTAGTGGAGGAAAGTACTTGCAGCATTTCTGCTTGTACCATTACTTCTCTTTCTGGCTGTCCTCTCTCTGTGCAGGATTAGGACCTTGGTCCAAGCCCAGTCCCACTGCAGTCTTCTCTAGAAATTAGCAAGAATGAAAATGTCGAACATGAGGGGTGGTGGTAGTTGTTGCTTTTAACTTAGAAGTGAAGGTGATATTAAAAATATCTAGCAACTAGTTTGGCACAGGTGCCGACCCATCACAATGGATTCTGTGGTCCCTCCTGGGCCAGCATTAGCCCTTTACCTCCTGGGTCATGCCAAATTCCAGAGGACTCAGGAGGAACTGAGGTAGCTGAGATGGTGGGAGACTTCAGAGTGGGGGTGATTGGGGCATCGTCTATTTACCAAGTGGCATTGAAGTATTCCAGTACTCTGTGGGATAACTGCCAGACAGCCCCAGATGAGTATCAATCCTACTCTTGAAAGACTCTAGAAAAAGGACATATCCCTGTGAGGTCTCAGTCAATATCTAACAGCTAATTAAGGAAATACTATTAGTTTTTAAAAAATTGAATCTGAGTTGGGACTGAGGTTCCACAACCTTGTAAGATGACTTTGAAAACCAGGTGGCCTTAAAAATCATCGTGAGTCGCAGCTAGGGGGTGGGCATGGGGCAAAGAGCTGTCAGGGACACCCAGCCCCCAGTGAAAATAAACAGTCTTTCCTGAAAATAACGCAACAGCCGTGGGACATGCTCTGAGGTGGTAATGTTTTCTTCTGGACCTACCCTTGCCTGCTCCATGCTTGATTGGCACAGGAGCTGGCTGAAGACAAAGCCACACCCTTTGGCAGGTAGACTGGAAACACTGTTGGCAAGGAGCGTTCACCAAGCAATCCCAGTTGTGGTTGCCAGGCTGCCACCATATTACTGGTCCTTCAGGTTCCTAGCTTGTCATCATGGCCTGACAACACATCCTGGCTTTTATTGGAGGCCTAATTGGAGAGTGTCTGATGCCCAAAGGGCTTTGCTGGTTGACAACCTTGACAGTGGTGAAAGAGAGATATTGAATTGAGCAGAGGTATTCCTTGTGCATTCTTTTCTGCCTCACAGGTGGAGCCTGGTGCCCCAACCCCCCCAAAATCTCTAGGGGATGCACAATAACTCCAAGATGGCTAGAACCATTACAGGCTGCCCGAGAGAGTTACCAACCCACCTAAAAAGGAACATAGCCCAATCTCACCAAATTTGTTGAAAATCTGTGGTTGAAAGAGGGATGTCATTTACTCACCTGCTCATTGACAGCCCCTGTTGAGTACCCACTTTTATACCACATGATGACAAGAGGACACCAGGGAGATTAATTTACAGTCTCGCCGGAAATGTGATGTGACCCACAAACAGAGAACTGGGCCAATCTGGTTTTGCCTCTTGTGACTGTGAGCCAGGGACTTGTTGAGAGTTGGGATGGGACTAAGTAGGTGCTGTGGCTGACGATCACTGGGTGGGGTCCGAGGAAGGGTGCTTGCGGCATTCGTGGCTGTGCAGGTCAGATGGTGGGGGAGGCTGTGGGAGAAGAAAGCAGGCAATATTGTGGTAACTGCTTCATTGCTTCATTCAGCCATGAATAATGAGTACCTACTCGGCATCAGGCACTCTTGGAGGTGCCCGTGATAGGCTTGAACAAAGCCGGAAAAATCCAGTCCTCATGGAGCCGATGTTTTTGTGGGGAGACATGAAATAACCAAGAAAAATAAGAAAAGATATATTAGAGAGTGATAAATGCTGGGAGGTTTAGCTATAATGCACGGGAAAAAAATGGAGGGGAAATAGATGAAAAAAGATCAATGAAATTTAGACATCTGATCAATGATGACTAGAAGGGGAGTTCATTTTACCACTTCGACTGTTTAAAAATTTTCATGACACAAAACTTTGAAAAGAATTCAGGTTAAGTTAGATAGGAAGTTAGATAGGAAACCTCGGGGTGGGGTGGGCTTATAATTTTAGACAGAAGGATGGCTTCACTGAGAAGACATTTGAGCAAAGACCTAAAAGAAGCAATAAGCACATAGCTGGGGATGAGCATTCCAGGCGGGGGGAATAGCAGGTACAACATCAGGAGACAGGAGGGTTCCTGCAGTGCTGAAGGACCACAGGGTAGACAGCATGACCAGTCACAGCAGCGTGACTGAGGGGGAGGCACAGTGTAATCGGGGGAGGTGGTGAACATCATATAGGATCTGTGGGTCATGGTAAGAATTTAGTCTTTGAGTGAGATGGGAGCCACTGGAGCATTTTGAGTGGAGCAATGATATGAGTAGACACAAGTTTTGGCAGATTTTGGAGGTTTTGGAGTGAAGATCTATTAATTGCTAGCTCTGGGGTTGACCGAGTGTCCTTGAAGCCAGGACCTAGCTCAATTATAGCTTCTGTGCTTGGATGTCCTTGGAACTCTATTTCTTCTTTAATTCCAATGTGTTCCCATAATAAATCTTGCTTATTTGACTTGGCTTCAGTGGGTTTCTATTTCTCAAATTGAAACAAATCACAAGGACGGCTACTCTTTCTCATGGTATGGCTGCCACTCTTGGAGAGCAGCAAGGCATGCTGCAGGAGCACCTAGGCTGTTCTTCACACCCCAGCTCAGGAGATGAGAGGCCAACATCACAGCTGAGGAGTGAGGGGACAATACCACTGCTCAGGAGATGAGGGGTTAATACCATAGTTCAGGAGGTGTGAAAACAATACCACAGCTCAGAGGGTGAGGGGACAACACCACAGCTCAGGGAGTGAAGGGACAACACCATAGCTCAGGAGGTGAGGGAACAACACCACAGCCCAGGAGGTGAGGAGACAATATCACAGCCCAGGAGGTGAGAGAACACCGCCCAGGAGGGGAGAGACACACTACAGCCAAGGAGGTGAGGAGACATACTACAGCCCAGAAGGGTGAGGGAATAATACCACAGCTGAGGAGGTGAGGGGACAATACCACAAAATCTGTTTGAGGTGACACTCCCCTCTGATTTCATAAGGCCTCAAGCAGTCTAAATTTCTATGGTATTTTTACTTAGAAGCTTTAAAACCAAAAGTACACTTAAACCAAAAAGGGATTTACATACTTTTATTTATTTTTAAATCCATGTTATCAGAAATAATAAAATCTAAAAGCATTCCCTATGTTCCTCAAGCACTGAAGTGTGAACCACTATCCAGAAGTTAGGAGCTGTAACTGAGTAAAGATGGCCGTTAAGGACAAGAGCTTTTAATGATTATTTCTATCACATTTGATGGTTAAATCAGGTGCCCTCCTTTGTGGTCTTATTCTACTTGGCATTTTTCATGTCAATAAGGTTGAAGAACTACTAAAAATAGCACCTAGTGCTGAGTCTGTCAGGTCTCTAAGCCTTCCAGTTCCCGAAGTCAACTTCTCTTCTCACTCCAAACTAAACCTTGAAAAGCCAACCCCTCCAAAGCTTTCATGTGAGCCTTGCCCACAAATAACTCTAGCAAAGCCAGGACTCACACATGGAAATGGGCTGAAGGGGCCCATGTGACCTCCTCAAATGAGAATGTCACAAAACCAGTTTGCTTGACGGCTCTCACGCTCTCTCGAATGAATGAACAAGTATGAGCTGGATGGCTCCTTCTAATAACGTTGTTTGCCTGTGGAATCCTTTTGTGCTCAGAATGCATGAGCCAGATGCTATATGTTTTTTCCCATTGTGAAAGTTTTACCAACAAAAGAAAATTAAGAAAAAAAAAAAGACTTTTTTGAATCCACTGGACTCTTTATCTTGCGATAGGAGGAAGTGTTCCAGCATTGGGGCTAATCGGGATGTACCTAGTGTTTATATATAGTATTATTCTGTATTTCCCTCCTATGCGAGTCCATAATCCTTTACTGCCTGTTACTACCTTTCTCGAATGAAGTTGGCCGATTTCATTAATTTTATGTTACAGAAAATCGTGGGGTAGGTGGAGAAGGTGAGCGAATCACTCCCAGGATCATATGGTTGCAGGGACACGGGCAGAACACATGCTGCTCGGCATTCAGAACGCACACTGCTCGGTGCACACAGACCAGCAATGATCTTGAACGGGGGCCCACCTCAAACCAGCATGGCCAGACCTTCTTACAATTGTTATCCCAGGCAAACTAGTGCGGAATTGTACACTCATCAACTTTGTGTCCTTCTCTATAACATGAGAGAAATATGGGGAAAAGGGGAGCTTCTGCCTATCTTTGTGGGTATGTGATTTTTATTTTTATTTTTTAACTAATTAATCAATTAATTAATTTTTGTGACTCAGCCTGAACACCTGCACTCAGGAGCAGCAAAACTGCAGGAGACTCCCTGAGAGTGAGGATTCCTTTGCCATGAGGGTTTAGTGCTTCCAGCCCATGAAGTTATTTAGAAGGGTGCTGGAAGAGGTTTTTCTCTGGATTCTGCAGCAAAGTGAACTCCAGGGAGAACGACTTAGATATTGAGGAGATTCTGGTCAAATATGACTTTGGCTCTATGTTTCTTCCCATCTGAAATACATAAATGAGAATCATCTCAGTTTTGGGATGCCTCGGTGGCTCAGTCGGCTAAGCGTCTGACTCTGGATTGGGCTCAGGTCATGATCTCAAGGTTGTAGGATGGAGCCTTGCATCGGGCTCTGCACTCAGTGGGGAGCCTGCTTCTCTCCTTCTCCCTCTCCCTCTCCCTGCCCCCATCTCCAGCTCATGTGTTCTTTGTTTCTCTCTCTCTCAAATAAATAAATAAATCTTAAAAAAAAAAAAAAAAGAGGAACCTTCCCCAAGAAACAAACTGGCTTTCAAAGGATGATCAGCTAATAACACATTCTATAAATACCTGCCACTTGATTAATATGCCAAAGCCAAGTTCATTTGTTCTGGTTTTCCATCAAGGTCACCCAAAGCTTGAACTCGGTGTTCTTCACTCTGGTGTGGTTTTTCAGTTCCAAACAATGACAGAGATCATTTTCTCGTGACTCCCAAAGGGAATATCATCGTCTTGCTTCCTGTACGAGCTGCTGTAACAGATAGACCAAACATTTTTTCATGGTTAACATAATAGGAGTTTATTTCTTCTTCATTGCCTGCCTAGCAGGCTTTTCTCCATTGGACTATCCTGGGACGCAGGTTGCTTCTGTCCTGCCTGATATCTTGCCCGAGATCAGTGCTAACCCTGTCCCAGGTGAGAGGGAGTAAAACTGTTGATGGACATCCAGCCAGCTCTGCCTCTTTTCCTTTAGTAGTGACAGTAATTCATGGCACTATTTTCTGTGGCCCGTTCCATGGTGGTGCCATTTTACAACAGGCCCAACGCGTACATTCTGCCTCTTCTACCAAACCTTCAAGTGTCCACCAAAGTAATGGACAAGGGCTCCTGTGGCCTACCTAGTGTGTGTGAATTGAGGCCTGTTGGGGCCTGTCCAGAAGGCTGGAAGGAGCCCTCTCTGCAGGAGAGCTGGAGGAGCTCGAGGAGAGACAGCGTGTAG
>ML103639.1:0-13797 GCA_003697995.1 Taxidea taxus jeffersonii | reverse complement strand
GGAAGACTGATCATATGACCAATCATAAGATACCTGTTATGGATTGAATTGTGTTCCCCCAAAAGATGTTGATATCCTAACCCACAGTACCTGAGAGTGTGACCTTATTTGGAAATAAAGTTTTTGCATAGGATCAAGTTAAGATGAAATCACTGGAATGGGCCCTAATCCAATATAATTGATGTTCTTATTTTATTTTATTTTTTAAAGATATTTTATGTATTTATTTGAAAGAGAGAGCAAGCAAGGGGAGGAGGAAAGGGACAGGGACAAGCAGACTCCGTCCTGAGTGCAGAGTCTAGTGTGGGGCTCAATCCCAGGACTGAGATCATGACCTGAGCTGAAACCGAGAGCCAGACACTTAACCAACTGAGCCACCCAGGAGCCAGTGTCCTTATTATTATTTTTTTAATGAGGGAGATGAAGACACAGACATGCACAGAGGGAGAACACCATATGCAGATGACGGCAGAGATCAGGGTCATGGGTCTATATGCCAAAGAACATGAAAGATTGCCAGAAAAGCCAGTAGAAAATAAGAGAAAAGCATGAAACACATTTCTCCCTGTTCCATGAAGGAACCAACACTGCCAACCCCTTCATCTTGGACTTCTAGCTTCATTTATTGTGAGACAATAAATTTCTGTGTTTAAGCCACTCAGTGTCTGGTACTGTGTTACAGCAGTCCTGGCAGGCTAATGCAAAACCCAAATGTTTTGAGAAAGTGGTAATAAGAGACATAGAACAAAATCTGGAAGAACAACAAAATCTGAAACAAGAAACAAGAAGCAAGAAAGCGCTAGGGAGAATAAAAACAATGAAGATGTGAAAAAGAATAAACAAATAAATGAATAAAAGCAAGTCCCCTGTATTTCTTTCTTCCTTACAATAATTCCTCTTCAACAACAGGTTCTCCTAATGGGAAATGTTAGGGTGTGGGTATTTGCTTCTGTGTGTCTTTTGGCAACAGCAAAAATGGCAAGGCTAGTCTAGGCCTATTATTTAAAGTGTATATTGTTCTTTTTTTTTTTTAAGATTTGATTTATTCATTTGAGAGAGAGAGAAAGCATGAGAAGGGAGGAGGGGCAGAGGGAAAGGGAGAAGCAGGCTCCCTGCTGAGCAGAGAGCCCGATGTGGGGCTCGATCCCAGGACTCTGAGATCATGACCGGAGCCGAAGGCAGATGCTCAACCGACTGAGCCACCCAGGCGCCCCACGTGTACAGTATTCGTATTAGGGATAAATAGAAAAATGGGGAATGAAGAGACAGGAATGAAAAAGAAAAGGAATAAAAGCAGATGGCAGAAGAGGGAAAACATTTAAATTAAAACTTGACAAAATAAAGAAGACAAGAGAAAGCACACCCCAAATCTAGAAACACACGCTGGTGAGAACTTCGGGAAAGGATCTGAGGCAGTTTTCAAAGCGGGGGCAGATGGGAAAGGAGGCAGGAGTCAGCTTCTCAGAATGTAAATTCCTAAAGGCTTTGCACATGTGTTTGCAGAGCTAAACACTCACACTCACATACACACAGAGTGGCCTCTTGCACACGTCATGAAGCAATACATATACGCCTGCCATCTAAGTGAATTCTTCACACCAGAGATCCTGAAACGGGCACAGAGAACCAAAAAGGATCAGGGCCAATTAACAGGGACAGTTTATATTTTTAACCATTTAAGACGTCTGAGATAAAATTAAATTTTTTTCATTTAAATTCTTGGCAAATGCAATGCAAATGCCAGCCTTTCTCTCACCCTCCAAGGTGAAGACGCTACTGTATTTTGGGAGAGGGGGCTGGTTTCATTTCTTCTCTAAGCTAGTCCCATCCTGCGGCTGCTTTTCGGGAGCTCTCTGCTCTTTCACGCGTCTCCATGACTGGACGAGTGTTCACCTCCGCTCGTCATCAGCTCTGCCGGCTGACGGGAGCTGCTGGTGCGCTGCCTCCTCCCCGCACTGGCCAATGACGGATATGGGCGGCTCTACTCCTTAGAGCCTCCTCTTCCCACTCCGCAGGATTCCACCGCAGGGCTCAAGGCCGTTGAGATTTTACTCAGTTGAAGGCAAGGGAAAAGGATTTCAGCAGCCGCCGCCCCCCCCCCCCCGCCGCCGCCCCCGCCTTATCCTTATTGGATTCGCTGTCCATGGTTTGAATCATTCTCAGTCAACCGAAGTCCCAGCAGATGACTCTCCTTCTGACAGATGGTCAGAAGGTCAACAGTAGCTTCAAGCCTGTCATTCGCCTCACTTCATCTCATTGCATAGGCATTTTTGTCGGCTTAAATCATCACAAGAGGAAGGGTGAGTGCAGGGCAGTAAGATATTCTGAGAGAGAGAGACCATATTCACATAACTTATTACAGTATATTGTTATAATTTTTCTAGTATTGTTCATCTCTTACTGTGCCTAATTTATAAATGAAATTTTGTCCCATGTCTGTACGTATAGGAAAAAGCAGCTTATTTGGTACTATCCATATTTTCAGGAATCCACTGGGGGTCATGGAACACATTCCCCCCATGGGTAGTTCCCTAAGGGAGGAACTACCATACTATACAAAAAGGAGGATATCTTTAAACTGTACACTTTAGAGAAAGAACTTAAAAATTTTAGCTTTAAAAAAAAAAGTATTTGGCTTAAAAAAAAAAAAAGAAAAAGATAAGCATTTGACATGCTGTCTCCTTGAAGACACAGCTCAATTCCTAGCCTTGCTACCCCGTCCGTAAATGCACTCATCTCACCAATCGTCTCCTTTTGTCGAAACACAGCAGTTAAAATCTCCTACAACAACCACAGTAAAAAACAGTATTGTTAAGCAGAGAGGTGCCACTCCTCTTTATTCTCCTGTGGCCTTTAGACTGCACAGAATTTAAGAAAGACAAAAGAATTGATGCCTAGTCAGTGATATTTTTAGCATGCAAGAAATCAGGACTCAGTCCAAACCCAATTCAGTGTTTATTTTCAGAGTTTACTTTCTCATAACACAGAATGCCTTAATATAAGGTTTGGTTAGTTTTGCTACTCAACAATGTCATCAGAGATTTGAGCTCTTTCCCTCTCTCTGCTCTTTTGAACAAAGCATTAGCTTTGTCTTAGGGCTCATACCCTCAGAGTCAGGGACCGTGACAGCAAAATATCCTTGTTCATACCCAATGGGACAGGGACCCTGGCTTTTCTCTGCAGAAATCTCAAATAAGCCTATTCTCCTTCTTGCCTTATCTGCTACCTTATCCTCAGCATTTGCAGAGTAGCCATGAAGACCTCCTGCATGCCAGTTGAAGGTTGCTTGCATATTGCCATTTTCCAGACAAACTTCCATTTTTATCCATGTTCTTTTATTTATTTTTACATTTTTAAAAGATTGTAGTCATTAATTTGGGAGTGACAGAGACAGAGAGACAGCACAAGTGGGGTAAGAGGCAGTGGGAGAGGGAGAAACAAGCTCCCTACTGAGCAGGGAGCCTGAGGGGCTCGATCCCAGGACCCCACGATCATGACCTGAGCCAAAAGCAGGTGCTCAACCGACTGAGCCACCCAGGCTCCCCTCCATGTTCTTTTAGACATCTTTTTGTAACATTGATAAGCTTTAGAAATCAATAATAGAGGGCACATCTTATGCATAGAGCCTTTTTAGCCACATTTCAGAGGCAACTGGCATGTAATAGAAACTCAACAGATATTTGTTAAATGAATGAGGAAGAAATAAATCATATTGGCCCAAATTGTCTTGAAACCTGAGCTAATCACTGGTAAGGGAGTGAGAACACCACCATTAGTCTCTCATTCAAAGGAAAGCAAAAATAACACCAACTACAATCTCCTTATAGAGAAATCTGCCCTTTGAGAGCCTTACCTTCGCTTCTCAAAGAGCCAAGCAAAAACTTTGAAATTAAATTGTTTTTATTTTCAGTTCTGTTTACTTTCTTTACGAGATCAGAGTTTGGAAGAGTGTACTCTCCTGCAATTTCTGAACATGGAAAGAAATCTGTAGGAGGATCTCTATTCCAGTTACACGCACAATCCCCGAAAGTCAGGATGCCAGGCAAGGTTTGACCATCCAGGAAAAATTGGTTCACTTAGGCCTTAGATGCCCAACTTGGTGTTTTTGACATATTCTTGTTGTAAATGGAATTGTGCCCCATACCCCCAAAGATATGTGTATGTCCTAACTTCCAGAACCTGGGAATTTGACTTTATTTGGAAGTAGGATCTTTGTGGGTATAATCTGGTTAAGAAGAGTACTGCATTAAGGTGGGCCCTGACCCAATGACAGGTATCCTTCTAAGAAGTGGAAAATTTGGACACTGAAGCAGAAGACATACCAGAGACTCTGTGACAACAGAGGCAGAGACAGAGTGAGGCATCTACAAGCCCAAGAATGACAAGGACTGCTGGCAACCTTGCCGGCTTCAAAGAAGGAAGGAAGGATTCTCCCCTACAGCCTTCAGAAGACAACCTGATGTTCTCCACCACCTGCTTTTCTCTATCTGTAGCCTTCAGCTGTGATGGGTTAGGTCTACTAACAGCTACATGGGTTCTTGCATTCCAAATAAAGTTTCTCAGAATCTCTCCTGGCACCAAAGCCCACCAAAACCAAGAAAGTTTATAATAGTCTGGAGAACTCGTTTTCCAGGTCGCTCCTCTGCAGTTGAAAACCTTTAAGTTTCATTTTAGAGTTTGTTCTGTCCAGTTTGTGGCATTAGCTGGAGCCATACTGTAGAGCAAATTCTCAGAAAGCTCTTTTCACCCTTCCCCTTCGTGTTCCTGGAGTCTCATAAAAATAACTAGTCTAGAAACGATCGTCTAACTCAACCTCCACCTGACAAGGCATTCACAATCTCCCACGGTCAGAGTCATCTGTGCTTCCAGCAGCCGGGCAGTGAGACGTGTGGACCACCCCGTATCTTCAGTATCTCACTATTTCTGCTGCTGCTGCCTCGTTCATTCATTCGTTCATTCATCTACTCCATTTCTATCCCCTCAAAACGTACTCTGTCAGACACGGTTGCAGACACTGGGAAAACAGCAGGAGGAAAGGGACAACGAATGTCCTCGTGAGTGTAATTTCTAATAGGGGGAGATTAGAAATAAATGAATAAAGCATGTCAGGTGTTGATAAAGACTGCAGAGGAAAATTACGTAGAGATGTGGAACGGAGAAAGGGGTCAGATGGAAGTGCAATTTAAAAGGGTAGTCAGGGAAAACCAACCTCTGATTTCTATAGCAAAATGCAACTAATAAGAGTACTTGGTTGCACAAGATGTTGCTCTGAATCATGATAAGTTTTTCCTCTTGATTTTCTAGAAAGTGTCAAGCTTTGCGCAGCGGCAGTATCGTAGCCAATGAAGTTTATCTGAGGCATGATTATTACTGATTGATTTTCTAGGAAGTGCCAACCCCCAGTGCCCAAGACCTTTTCTCTCATCTCTCTGGGACAGCTTCTATTCCAACTTTAGCCCTTCCCCAGTCGAGTCCTCCTTTCTCTTTGGTTACAAGCATTCTGGTGGCTCTGCCCCAGCTGCACTCTCTGTGGATATGATGCCCAGACCTACTCCACCCTATTCCAGGTGGGCTCTGACCAACACAGAATAAAATGGGACTGTTATCTCTGACATTCTCTATTCTGTGGACTTTATATCTGATGGGGAAAACACAGTGGTGCCCACTCTTCTCATAAAGCCCTGTTGATTCATACAGAACCTAAAGTCAATAAGATTGCTAAGAAATTGTTATGTCTTCAGCCCTAGGCTCTTTCCACTCTGTGGAGTCTCCTCCCCCTTGATTTCATTACCTTTGGGGAAAATGTAATGAGTTAGGGCAGTCGCTGTGACAGTCAGGATCACGGCATGTAATGACCTCTAGGTATCCTCTCTTGCCCCCCGTAAAGCTGGTTACTTCATCCTAGAGATTTGATTAACACCATCCCAATCTGCAAAGCTTTAAGTGCTGAGTTATCATCTGTCTGTTTTTCCCCCCTCTAATGTTTAAGAAGAAATCAATTGATGGCAGCTTATGTTTCTGTCCTTTGCTTCCCTTGCCAGAGGTGAATCCCACTGTCTAGAGCAAGAGCACGCTGTGTGCCGGCCCCGCAGCCTCTCCAGCTGAGGGTGGGATCACAGACAAAATTCATATTCTTTTGTCACTGGCCCACCCCCTCTTGAGAAAATTAAACCATGTGGTATGGAGGTTAAACCTGTCTTACATCCAATCCCAAGGTGTTCTTTTTTTATTCTTTACCTTCCAAAATCAATAGGGACAAATCATCAAAAGAGGCACAAAGATACAAAATCCACCAGTAGCTGGCTCTGGGATCTTGGATTAGTTACTCCACTGCTCTGAGGCTGCCTTTCACTCCATAAAATGAAGTTAGTGATAGTAACTAAGTCCAAGGCACACAGGAAGCAGGAAATCAGTACATATGTGGAAAACGTTGAAAAAGTAGCTGGCACCCAGTGAATACCATTTAAGTGTTAGCTTCCACTAAATACATAAATTCATCATTTACTTCCAGTTATCTGGAGGCAGACGACCTGCTCTGTTTCCCCCTGGAGAAACAGTCTGATATAACAGGTTCTGGAATCAGACAAGCAAGGAATATTACCTGCGCTCAGCTGCATGACCGTGGGAACATTATTTATCCTAGGTAAGCCTCAACTTTCTCATTGCTTCACAGAGCTACTGCGAGATCCAAGTGAGTTAAGCGTTCATAGCTGTTCCATAAAATGCTTATTGGATTTATGGCTTCAGATGCATGAAATGCAGTGTGCATTCTTGGTTGGAAAAGATTGTTCTTTGAAGAAGAGAACTTCATCATCCTAATGCCACAAAGTAACCTTAGCTCCTGACTTGCCTCTTCCAACAAGGGGCTGTTTCCCTTGTCCTGGCTATCTAGGTTTCACTCTAACCTAAGCATGAAGGTTCCAGTGCCACCACTTTCCCTTCCAGCCCCGTGAGCTTCCCAAGGCTCCATACTCTGATACCTTCAGTCGGGTCAATCCCCTTTGTCAACAGCCCACACCATTATTCAGACCTCTCTTCCAAATCTGGCAGCCATGAAATAAAACTTTCCCAATGATGGTGGGCTTGTGGATTATGCTTTCTGATTTGTAAATGTAAGGGCTTTCTATTAACAAGACCAGCTGAAGAGCAGTAAGAGGGTGAGCACTTCAGGTGTTGAGACAGGAATGGCAAGATCGGGAAGCATGGTATTTCCCAGGCAAATGACACATGTGTGCAGAATACTTTGACTGCCTTAGAAAAAAATTGTACAACATCATATTGCTGACTGCTTCAGATTTTCTCTAGGTAACTTGATGATGATAATCTGTAGCCACACATGCAAAATGGCAGAGCTAGGAGTACCTTGGACATCCCTTCTTCCACATGCCTTATTTGGGACATGAATAAACTTAGAAGTGAGATGACTTCTTCATAGTCACAAGGGCAAAGAATGGCAGTCAGGTCTAGAATTCTGGTCGCAGCTTTTGGCCTATTATTCTTTCCACTTCATCACACAACCTCTTACTTCTGCTGAATTTTAGGATTAAATATCTACACAACAGTGATGCAAATACTTTCCTTATTTCATGATTTCAGTCTTCAATGGTCCACTAAAAGAAAAGAACATTTACAGAGAGGACCTCTGTGTCTAAAACCAAGGGCAAAATGCTTCGAATGGCTAACCGAGAAGCTCGTCTTGCCCAAGAAGTTTCGCTATACTGTCCTCCTTGACTCACACAAAATGAGTATGTGCTCTTGTTCATCTACTTTGCCACCTAAATGTCATCAGTCCCCTTGAATGAAGCAGGTCATTTCCTGCTGATAAACAGCCCTTGACAAGGCTGCAAGCAGTCTTATCTTCAGATCATTAATCTGTAGACGTGCCGTAGACCCAAATTCCTAATTGTTTAAACAAATGGCATCCATGGGTAACGAAATGTCCCAGCAAATCTACAACACGTGCTGATAGCAAAAGCAGTTCTCTGTGCCAGGAGATGCCAAATGAGACGCTCTGATCCCAGGAACGCCAAATGAGAAGCCAAGAGAACCATGATGGTTGCAAAGGGGAAGTCTGGAGGTAAGGGGACCGTGTTGTCTTTCCCTCCCCGGAGGTCATTCTGAGAGCGGGTGAAGCTATGAAGTACGGGATGTTAGAGAGGAAAGTCTGCTGGGGGAGTACTTCAGGGCTGTCAGTGAGGATTAGATGACTTCTCAGTCTTGATTAAACAAGTGGCTCTGTTGCTCTAAATGGAGGTGTCCTTCAACGGGATTGGGGAGAACCCAGTTCTTAGAGAAATGGTCTCGTAATGGTCAGGTCATGCCCTCACCTGCACTGAGGTCTGCTGCGCTGCTTTTGGGTTTCTGTGTTAGCTACGTTGTTTGCCTGCCTAGCTCTTTGGTTTTTCTAGTGGTTGTAACCCCCGTTCCCTCACTCCCACCCCCACGGCCATCATTCACAGAGTTACCTCAGGAGCGTCCCATCTACACTGTGTGCCTCTAGCTCCAGGGTGGTTCTGAAGTAAGCCAATCAAAGCCTCTCTCACCCTTTTTGGACTTGAGGCCAGAGTTTAAAGCTGGTACCTCTCCACTGCCCACAGCATATGCTTTAAAGGTGTGTCCTCCGAGACTGTTTCCACCTTGTCTTCAGGAGGAATGGAGGCAGCTAACCTGAAGAAAGAGAAAAATGAGAGAGAAACAGAGAGAACAAATGAAAAGACAGAGATGGTTGTGATGAGTTTTATGCTTTGTCCGAGTTGTTCCTGGAGCCCACCTACAATTCTGATCTCAGATCCCATGAGATCTGGCATTTGAAGAATAAGTTCCCTTTTTTACATTAAACTAATTAGGTTCCCCCAAATCCTAACAAATATATTCCCTTCTCTCCTTTGACACTGCCTTTATGGTGGATCCCTTGAGTCCAGGGACATCTCCTATTTTTCTTGCAAGTAATGTAAATTATAGTTAGATAGAGATCGGGTTCCTAATTTTCATGCAACTTTGGCTTTTGTTGATACTGCCTAGTTATATGGATGGAGGTGGATTACTATCTTTGCTGCCAAATGTCAAGAACATATCCATCTACCTGGAAGCAGGGCCAGTGCTAATAAGGCAGTGATGCTTGGAGGGCAGTCTTGTTCATCCGTATCTCCTGTCACCAATGTACTATTTATTGGGGGAAATGGGTTGTTAAGGGGATCAGAGAGGTTCTGGAGAGGTTGCTTTGCTACTCCTATGAAGCTGGTAGCAATGGTGGGTTCAGGAGAGTTTCTGTAAGTTTCTCTTTGCAAGACTAGTTTCTGTCTTTTCTGCCTTGGAAAGCACAGAAAAACCATGGCCATGAAGGGAGAGCATCTCCTCTCTGAGGTTACAGCTATGGTCAGCAAATGAAAATAATATAAAACAGTTGAGCAGATTTTATTTTATTTTTGTAAAGATTTTATTTATTTACTTGACAGAGAGAGAGAGAGAGAGCAAACAAGCAGGAGAAGTGGCAGGCAGAGGGAGGAGCAAGCTCCCAGCTAAGCAAGGAGCCCAACATGGGACTCCATCCCAGGACCCTGAGATCATGACCTGAGCTGAAGGCAGACGCTTAACCAACCTAGCCACCCAGGTGCCCCCAGGCTGATTTTAAAAACCATCTTAAAATGAAATCTTACCATTTGCGACGACATGGATAGAACTAGAGGATATTATGCTTAGCAAAATAAGTCAGTCGGAGAAAGACAACTATCATATGATCTCCCTGATATGAGGAAGTAGAGATGCAACGGGGATGGGGTTTAAGGAAGTAGGAAAAGAATAAATGAAACAAGATGGGATCAGGAGAGAGACAAACCAAAAGAGACTCTTAATGTCATAAAACAAACTGAGGGGGGTGGGGGGAGGGGGGTTGGGAGAGGGGGATGGGGTTACATTATATGTTTAAATAAAAATAAAAATTAAAAAAAAAAAAACATCTTATTGGGGCGCCTGGGTGGCTCAGTGGGTTAAGCCTCTGCTTTCGGCTCAGGTCATGATTCACGATCCCAGAGTCCTGGGATCAAGCCCCGGGTCGGGCTCTCTGCTCAGCAGGGAGCCTGCTTCCCCCTTCTTTCTCTCTGCCTGCCTCTCTGCCTACTTGTGATCTCTGTCTATCAAATAAATAAATAAAATCTTTAAAAACAATCTTATTAGACAGTATGGTACTGGCACAAAAACAGACACATAGATCACTGGAACAGAATAGAGAGCCCAGAAATAGACCCTCAACTCTATGGTCAACTAATCTTCGACAAAGCAGGAAAGAACATCCAATGGAAAAAAGACAACCTCTTCAACAAATGGTGTTGGGAAAATTGGACAGTCACATGCAGAAAAATGAAATTGGATCATTTCCTTACACCACACACGAAAATAGACTCAAAATGGATGAAGGACCTCAACGTGAGAAAGGAATCCATCAAAATCCTTGAGGAGAACACAGGCAGCAACCTCTTCGACCTCAGCCACAGCAACTTCTTCCTAGGAACAACGCCAAAGGCAAGGGAAGCAAGGGAAAAAATGAACTATTGGGACTTCATCAAGATCAAAAGCTTTTGCACAGCAAAGGAAACAGTCAACAAAACCAAAAGACCACTGACAGAATGGGAGAAGATATTTGCAAACGACATATCAGATAAAGGGCTAGTATCCAAAATCTACAAAGAGCTTAGCAAACTCAACACCCAAAGAACAAATAATCCAATCAAGGAATGGGCAGAGGACATGAACAGACATTTCTGCAAGGAAGACATCCAGATGGCCAACAGACACATGAAAAAGTGCTCCACATCACTGGGCATCAGGGAAATACAAATCAAAACCACAATGAGATACCACCTCACACCAGTCAGAATGGCTAAAATGAACAAGTCAGGAAATGACAGATGCTGGCGAGGATGTGGAGAAAGGGGAACCCTCCTACACTGTTGGTGGGAATGCAAGCTGGTGCAACCACTCTGGAAAACAGCATGGAGGTTCCTCAAAAAACTGAAAATAGAGCTACCTTATGACCCAGCAATTGCACTACTGGGTATTTACCCTAAAGATACAAACGTAGTGATCCAAAGGGGCATGTGTACCCGAATGTTTATAGCAGCAATGTCCACAATAGCCAAGTTATGGAAAGAACCTAGATGTCCATCAACAGATGAATGGATAAAGAAGAGGTGGTATATATATACAATGGAATACTATGCAGCCATCAAAAGAAATGAAATCTTACCATTTGCAACAACATGGATGGAACTAGAGCCTATTATGCTTAGCGAAATAAGTCAAATGGAGAAAGACAACTATCACATGATCTCCCTGATATGAGGAAGTGGAGATGCAACGGGGGTGGGAGTTAAGGTGATAGGAAAAGTAAAAATGAAACAAGATGGGATCGGGAGGGAGACAAACCAAAAGAGACTCTTAATGTCATAAAACAAACTGAGGGGGGTGGGGGGGAGAGGGGTTGGGAGAGGGTGGTGGGGTTACATTATATGTTTAAATAAAGCTTAAATAAAAAAAAATCTTATTAAAGCAAAATTTAGGCATGTTGGTGAATGTGAGAAACGGTAATGAGGATTAAAGTGGAGCAGTGAGTCTTCTCTCCCTGTATCTCCCACCATTCTATCCCCCTGCCCTATGTTCCTCTCTTGGGGGATTCATTTTAATTATTCTTCTGATTCTCCAGTAGAAGGCAACTTTAGAGCAAATGTGTATAGCAGGTGCTCAATGTCTTCTCTCTCCTCCCATCATGATGCCCTAGTACCCACGGTCCCAGACTGGAGTTCCTAGGTAGAATCTTCATTTTCCCAACAGACCCCCAATGCGGCAGCCTCATCTCTCCATTCTTTTTTTTTTTTTTTAATTTTTAAATTTTTTTTTAGAGAGGAAGACAGAGAACAGAGGGAGAGAGAGAATCCCAAGCAGGCTCCACACCCAGCATGGAGCCCAAAGAGGGGCTCAGTCTCACAACCCTGAGATCATGACCTGAGCCGAATCAAGAGTCAGACTCTTAACAGGCTGACCCACCCAGGCACCCCTCACGTCTCCGTGCTTGATCCTCACGCCAGTCGCCTCCCTTGTATTCACGATCTTACTCTCTGTTGATCTCCCAGCGGTTACATTACTTCTTTTGTGCAATATATTTGTGAACAAATGTCTGATGAATAAAATGCTAATCCCAACAAATGTCTCTACTGGTAGAATTCCAGGCAAAGCATCAGAAGACTTGGGGAGTTGATCTTTGGATGATCTGGACATAAATTTCTTATCTACCTCTGTTGGGGAGCAGCCCCTATGACTCTATGTCTTAGTTTCCATGTAGGAATTCCATAGTGCAATAAAGTACTTAGGCTTATTTTATTTCATGCTGTTTTATATTTATTAAAGATCTTTTCCTCTGAAGTTTACACTACTCCACAGTATACTATTTCTCTCAGTCTTTTAAAAAGAGGGAGGATTCAGTAAGTCAGAATCCTGGGTATACTCAAGACCTCAGGCTAGAAACCAACATATATATAAACCCTATAATGTCCAACACATTACCTTGCATAAAATGAAGAAGAGAAAGAGGGAAGCAAGATTTTATACATACATACACATATACATACTTATTCACATTTGTGTATAAATGTATGATTATATTAAAAGTACATATATTATGTAATATATACACACACATATATAAAATATTCCCAATTCTGACCTCCCTGATCCTGCCACCGATTGAAGAATCCTCAGACTTATAGGCAGGCCCCTGAGGCTTATATCATCTTTAAGAGCTGCAGAAGGTAAAGCCATACCTGGACTTGAGTTGGTAACCAGTTATTGGCACTGAGTTCCCACATGATTTATTCAATAAAATTAGTAAGGCACTACCAGGTGCCAGATGCTGATAGGTTATACAGTTTCCTCCTGCTCAGGACTTTATGTTTTCCTACCCACTCCCTAGAAAGACTTTATTAGGAAATGCTTGGGGAACCTAAGAACAGGGACTATGCCATATATATGTCATACATAGGGTGTCATTAAACTTTTATTTGTTGGTGGATTGACCGATGCTTTGTTACTAACACATAGGGAAGAGAGGCATTGGAGGTACATTTTTTTTTTTTTTTGTCTAGTGGTAGGATTATACCTCTCCTTCAGTGCAACTTCAATATCTTCACTTCTCAAAATGATTTATGGGGAAGATATCACCCAAAGTTGAAGTAGATCAAAATAAGATCATGATCAATGATAATTTAAATGGTTTCCTAATAGCCCAAGAGAGTTCATTTGCCTTTCAGACTTTTTAATTTTTACATTTTAATTTTTCAAATTTGGGGGGGGGGGTTTACCCAGTCTAAATTCTTCTGATACATTAGGTTTTATAATGGATTTTTCCAAATTAAATACCAATTGCAATGGTTTCTCTTCCAGTTATCTATTGCTACAAATAAACTGTCCCAAAATGTAGCAGTTTAAAACAGTTATTACCTTTCATACTTCTGGGGTTAATTGGACCAAGCTAGGCAATGCTCACTGGGGATCTGTCATATCAGATGGGTATGTTACCATCTGAGACTTGACTGGGCTAAAGATCAACATGGCTCACTCATATGGCTGGCAGTTCATACTGGCTATGGGCTGGGAGCTTACCTGGGCCTTTAAGCCAGAGTGGCCAAAGTGCCTGCACGTGGCCTCCATAGGGTTTGGGTTTCCTGTATCATGGCATCTGGGTTTCAAAAGGAAGAGTAAGATAAGTAAGCATTACAAGACGCCCAGGCAAAAGCTTCAAGGCTTCTA
>RCUC01138154.1:0-50234 GCA_003697995.1 Taxidea taxus jeffersonii | reverse complement strand
AAAAAATAGAAATGGAAGGAAAACTTCCAAACTCATTTTATGAGGCCAGCATCACCTTGATTCCCAAACCAGACAAGGATCCCATCAAAAAAGAGAATTACAGACCAATATCCTTGATGAACACAGAAGCTAAAATTCTCACAAAATACTAGCCAATAGGATCCAACAGTACATTAAAAGGATTATTCACTACGACCAAGTGGGATTTATTCCAGGGCAGCAAGGTTGGTTCAACATCTGCAAATTAATCAATGTGATACAATACATTAACAAAAGAAAGAACAAGAACCATATGATACTCTCAATAGATGCTGAAAAAGCATTTGACAAAGTGCAACATCCCTTCCTAATCAAAACTCTTCAAAGTGTAGGGATAAAAGGCACATACCTCAATATTATCAAAGCCATCTATGAAAAACCCACGGCAAGTATCATTCTCAATGGAGAAAAACTGAGAGCTTTTCCGTTAAGGTCAGGAACATGGCAGGGATGTCCACTATCACCACTGCTAGTCAACATAGTACTAGAAGTCCTAGCCTCAGCAATCAGACAACAAAAAGAAATTAAAGGCATCCAAATCGGCAAAGAAGAAGTCAAACTATCGCTCTTTGCAGATGATATGATACTATATGTGGAAAACCCAAAAGGCTCCACTCCAAAACTGCTAGAGCTTGTACAGGCATTCAGTAAAGTGTCAGGATATAAAATCAATGCACAGAAATCAGTTGCATTTCTTTACACAAACAACAAGACAGAAGAAAGAGAAATTAAGGAGTCAATCCCATTTACAATTACACCCAAAACCATAAGATACCTAGGAATAAACCTCACCAAAGAGGCAAAGAATCTATACTCAGAGAACTATAAAGTACTCATGAAAGAAATTGAGGAAGACACAAAGAAATGGAAAAATGTTCCATGCTCATGGATTGGAAGAATAAATATTGTGAAAATGTCTATGCTACCTAAAGCTATCTACACATTTAATGCAATGCCTATCAAAATCCCATCCAATTTTTTCAAAGAAATGGAACAAATAATCCTAAAATTTATATGGAACCAGAAAAGACCTCAAATAGCCAAAGGAATATTGAAAAAGAAAGCCAAAGTTGGTGGCATCACAATTCCAGACTTCAAGCTCTACTACAAAGCTGTCATCATTAAGACAGTATGGTACTGGCACAAAAACAGACACATAGATCAATGGAACAGAATAGAGAGCCCAGAAATAGACCCTCAACTCTATGGTCAACTAATCTTCGACAAAGCAGGAAAGAATATCCAATGGAAAAAAGACAGCCTCTTCAACAAATGGTGTTGGGAAAATTGGACAGCCACATGCAGAAAAATGAAATTGGACCATTTCCTTACACCACACATGAAAATAAACTCAAAATGGATGAAGGACCTCAACGTGAGAAAGGAATCCATCAAAATCCTTGAGGAGAACACAGGCAGCAACCTCTTTGACCTCAGCCGCAGCAACTTCTTCCTAGGAACAACGCCAAAGGCAAGGGAAGCAAGGGAAAAAATGAACTATTGGGACTTCATCAATATCAAAAGCTTTTGCACAGCAAAGGAAACAGTCAACAAAACCAAAAGACAACTGACAGAATGGGAGAAGATATTTGCAAACGACTTATCAGATAAAGGGCTAGTATCCAAAATCTATAAAGAGCTTAGCAAACTCAACACCCAAAGAACAAATAATCCAATCAAGAAATGGGCAGAGGACATGAACAGACATTTCTGCAAAGAAGACATCCAGACAACAGACACATGAAAAAGTGCTCCACATCACTGGGCATCAGGGAAATACAAATCAAAACCACAATGAGATACCACCTCACACCAGTCAGAATGGCTAAAATGAACAAGTCAGGAAATGACAGATGCTGGCGAGGATGTGGAGAAAGGGGAACCCTCCTACACTGTTGGTGGGAATGCAAGCTGGTGCAACCACTCTGGAAAACAGCATGGAGGTTCCTCAAAAAATTGAAAATAGAGCTACCTTATGACCCAGCAATTGCACTACTGGGTATTTACCCTAAAGATACAAACGTAGTGATCCAAAGGGGCACGTGTACCCGAATGTTTATAGCAGCAACGTCCACAATAGCCAAGTTATGGAAAGAACCTAGATGTCCATCAACAGATGAATGGATAAAGAAGAGGTGGTATATATATACAATGGAATACTATGCAGCCATCAAAAGAAATGAAATCTTACCATTTGTGACGACATGGATGGAACTAGAGCATATTATGCTTAGCGAAATAAGTCAACTAGAGAAAGACAACTATCATATGATCTCCCTGATATGAGGAAGTGGAGATGCAATGGGGGTGGGAGTTAAGGTGGTAGGAAAAGTAAAAATGAAAGAAGATGGGATCGGGAGGGAGACAAACCAAAAGAGACTCTTAATGTCATAAAACAAACTGAGGGGGGTGGGGGGGAGAGGGGTTGGGAGAGGGTGGTGCGGTTACATTATATATTTAAATTAAAAAAAGCTTAAATAAAAAAAAAGTTGAAAAAAAAGATTAGAAAACAAGTGAATCCTTTCTGCTTAGGGAGACGTCAAGAATAGGCAGAGATATATTTAAAAGAATGAATGACTTGGGCGAAAAGAAGTGTTTGGTGATGTCAACTTTCACACCATGTTCAGAGAAGATGGCCCCTTGCCCACCTGCCATTCCTGGCATTGGAGAGTGAGCCCCCCATCACTAGGGGTATTTGAGCCCCAAGGAACCCCTCCTCCCAGGTAGGTTGGATGGGCTGACCCCTAGGATTTCTTACTACTTGGAAGAAGAACAGCTTGCTCAGACAAGAGTGCAGCCCTGTGGGGAGATGACATGCTGGTCCCCACCTGCAGGTCCCAGGAAAAGACTCTAATGCTACTTCTCACTAAAGCAGAAGTGACTGATTAAGCTCAAAATGTGTCACTTCCAAAGTTGCATTTTTCTTTTCTTCCTCCTCTTCCTTTAATGTTTGCTGAGTCATCTGTGTGCCATGCTCAATGTCAGATGCCTTTGTGACTTCTCATTAAATTTTTACAACATCCTTGGGGTGTGTGTGTGTATTTTATCCTCCTTTTTTTTTATAGGCAAGGCCATTGAGGCTCAGAGAGGTCAGTGGTTTCTTTAGAATTTTCTCCACCACAGTCTGCCAGCCTAAGTTCTATACCAGCCCCGCCTGGAGCTAAAGAGCAAGTTTACAGGCCAAAGACTTTCAGCTATGGTGAGCTAGTAGCACTTGATCCTCGCTCCTTCCCTCCCTCCCTCCCACTTGTTCCTGGAACACTCCTCCCATGCTCCCACCCCAGGGCCTTTGCATCTGCTGTTCCCAGTGTTGGCATGGCTCCCTCCGTCCCCTCCTTCAGGTATGTGTGATTTCCTGTCAGCCCTTCCTGCCCACCAAGTTCTTTGGCCCTGCCCTCCTTACAGAATTACCCCCCAACATTCAAATACTTAATTACCAACTGTTCTCTGCATCCCCAGCTACAGCATATGTGGTTTGAAGGCCGGTGTTTTGACTGTGTTCTTCATGGCCGGACTGGGTTCTGAAGGACCTGGGCCAGCACCAGAGACAGGCAGGGCTGTGTCAGCTTGGCCATCTGGGTTCCCTGGGGTCGCATGGGGTGTGGCCTGTTGGTCCGTCTGGAGCACTTGGGGCCTCTGGCTCACACCTGCTCACAGGTGTTAACACCTCCACACCTCTCAGAAATTTCCAGGGGCTTCTTGTGCTTATTCATTCAGCTGCTGAAAGGGTGGTCCCCCAACAGTTACCGGTTTGGACAAGAAAAGTTCAGAAACTGAGAGTAAGGGTTTAGAAATCCTTGTAGTCATCTGCAGGGTAATTTTGTGTCTGAAATGTAATAAAAAAGTTGTGGATTGTATCTTATATCTTTCCTCATTTCACTTTTCTAGTCATTCATTTTTACTGCACTTTTCAAAAGTACTGGTTCACCATGAATAGGAAATTGAAAAAAATGTGTCCTTCCCTACAGGTAGCTGAAAAGTCTGCCTTAGGGAGCAACTTACTTATGATGGACCACATTCAGGAAAAGTCCGTGGCTGTAGAAAGTGGCCTGGATGAAGTGCCAAGGGGAACAAGGGCAAAGGGGGTGACAGGGTGCGTGTCACCAGCGACTGCTGTAGGAATTGGCCCCTCAGACCTGGAGGATAGATTTGGGGAAGGTACGATTGTGGGTCTTCCAGTATCTGAATGGCTATCCTGGGTGGGAATATTCTCTGTAGCTCCCATTGATAGGATTAGAATTTTGTCTACATCAGAGAGTCAGAAATATTCACTGAATGGGAGTATGAATTAATGAGTAATGGTTTATCCACCCATCTCTATCCATCGGCTACCTTTCAACCTCCGTCATCCACCCATCCATCCATCCACCCTCCGTTCGTCTATCCATCCACCCACCCACCCATCCATCCATCCTCCGTTCATCCATCCATCCATTATCCATCCTCCATCTGTCCATTTATCCACCAATCACATATTTATTAAGCATCCCTTAGGCTGATTATTAAAACAGCCACTGTTCTGGGTGGTGAGGATACAACAACAAGCGAAGGAAACCACTCCATGCTCTCACGGAGCCGATATCCTAGAGGCGGAGGAAGATGACTAAGCAAGTCATCCTGTGCAACATTCCCGGATTGTGCCGAGCGCTATGGAGGAGGGACAAGGGTGGTGCCTGGGAAGTGGGCTGGGAAGGCCTTATCTGAAATTCCTGTATCCATTACCGGTGTAATGAGGTCACACGTGCTCATTGTAGAGTGAACGCGGAGCAGCAGAAGGAAGAATGCCATCTGGAATCTCTTAACAAAGTGGCGGTGACATTTTGGGTCTGCCCACTCTCTCTGAGGGAGGATGCGGTGGTTTCCAGCCACCGCTGCAAAGGCTTTGGCCCTCCTTCCAGTGAGAGAGGGTCAACGTCTAGCCCTTGAGTCTGGGCAGGGCTTTGTGACCTGAGCCCCTCCACCGAGGGAGGCTGATGACAGTGATCCTGAGACTCCTGGGTTCAGTCATGACAGACCACACAGTGTGAGCTTCATTCTAGGCTGCACAGACCTATTTGCCTAACACTTGAAGAATCTTGGTTTTTCTTGGTCCTGCAAATAAGTGAAGCTTCGTGGTCTCTGCAGAGACAGCACCGTGGCTCTCTAAGGAGACTGTCAAAAGAATCTCCAGCCCTTGTGCCAGCAAGTCAGTCCTTTCTTCTAGAAATTTCTTTGACTCCCTTTAGAAGGACGTATCAGGCGGCCTCAGTCAGCATCCCCAGCTGCACGGACAGACGGTCTTTCGGGGCCGCTCACTCCCCCCAAACAATCCCTCACGGTTCACGACAAAGCGACAGAGAAAACCTCTACATCGTAATTAGAAGGATCGGAATGTCAGGGCTTCTCCGTCGTTTCTGGCAGAGGCAGGGTTGGAGCTGGTCCAGGGTTCCCATCGTTAGAGCCCGGAGTTCTGTCTTCAGTTTCGTCCAAATGGCAGAGTGGTTGGGGCTTGATTTATTTTTCAGCTTTACTGGGATAAATAGACATACAACACTGCGAAAGGTTAGTGTGTACAATGTGTCGTCTGGAGCCACATGCTGAACTCACGCCTCAGTCCCTTCACATAATTACTATCTGCGTGTGGGGGGGAGGACGTTTGCTATCTGCTCGCGTCAGCTTTCAAGCGTATGATACAATAGTATCGGCTCTAATCACACGCTGTGCATTAGATCCCCACAACCTGTTAACCGTATAGCTGGAAGTTTCTCTCCCTTGACAAGTATCTTCCCATTTCCCCCACCCCCAGCGCCCAGTAACCAAGACCTTGTTGTCTGTTTCTCTGAGTTTGGCTTTTTTTTTTTTTTAGATTCCACATATGTGCGATACCATACAGTATTCATCTTTGTCTGACTTATTTCACTTGGCACGATGCCCTTAAGTTCAATCCAAATTGTCGAAAATAGCAAGCGCTTCTTCTTTGTCATGCCTGCGTAGTATTCCATTGGGTACATACGACACCTTTATCCATTCGTCTGTTGACGGATACTGTGCTTGGGTCCGTGTCTTGGTTATCGTGAATAATCCTGCAATGAACACAGGAACGCACATATGTCTCGGGGATCCCGACGTCCATTCCTTTGGGCACATATTCCCAGAAATGATAGTTTTATTTGTAATTTTTTGAGAAACTTTTATACTGTTTTCCACGGTAGCTGTGGCTGGTGTCCTGACTTCATCATCAAGGGTTCTTGCTACATTGTTGCTCATGGGTCTGGTGGAGATGGACAGGTCCCCAGCCCCGGCCGGACACCGGGCAGGAAGAGCGGGACATCCTGGCTTATGGGGCCAATCGATCAGAATTCAAACTCTAACTTGGCCGCTTACTAGCTGTTACCTGCCCTCCCTGAGCTGTCCTTTCCTTGTCTGAGGACGGGGATAAAAACAGAACCTACTACATCAGAGGCTGATGTGAAAATGTACCAGGGTCATGTAAGTAAACTCCTCAGCATGGTGCAAATGAATGCCAGATAGTTCTTCGGGAGCACACCAGGTAAAGTCGTGCACGTGGGCAGCGGCTCTGGTACCAACCAGTCAACGCTCACCGCTCAGGTATTAGGCCGATTTCCAGGTTAGCTCTCCTCGTTGTGACTGCTGCGGCTTTCTCCATCCACGGTGTCCTCACGTGCCTCACACAGCATGTTGCTCCCCAGTGATACCCCGTAATTAAAAATAAAGTAATAGAGCTCCCCGTACTGAAGAGCCTTTGTAAGGACCAGAAGATAAAGCGACCTCCCCTCTCTTTTCCTCCCGTGAGAGCACCGTTGAAGAATAGCGGGTCGTAAGTTGGTGGCAGTAGCCTTCCAACTTTGTCCTTTATCGAAATTGTCGGGCTGTTCTGGCTGCTTTGCATTTCCACGTGGCTTCTGGAATCAGCGGGTCAATTTCTGCACAACCTCGCTGGGATTTTGACTGGGGTTGTGTGGAGTCCGTAAGTAAGATATGATTTCCTCTTTTCTGAGATTCTTTCTGAAGAACAAATAAGGAAACTTATCCAACATACAGGCCTGCCTGGGGTGTGAGATCTCGGAGCCCCATGACTCATGACCGGGCTGGCTTCATGTGGTGCTTCTGGAGGCCACCCTAAGGAAGACTCACGAACGGAAAGAGAACCAGCTAGCCGTGGGATTGGCGCTGCCCGAAGCCTTCTGGTTGCAAGCCGCCCACGAAATCCTCAGCAGTTTCACCCACCCCGTTCTCCAGATGGAGACACAGAGGAGCGAGGCCGTGTGAGCTGCCCTAGGCCCACAGCGGCCACGTGGCTGCACTCACACCCTCCGCACATGGTCGTGGGTGGCCCACAGCCCGCGTCTTTGGTTCCGCCAAGCCAACCAAACTCTCAGGATGATTTGAATCTGTGTCCCAGTTTGGGGATGGGAACATCACAGACACATAGAAACAATGATATTTTCACAGACTCCAAGGCAAGAACACCGAGGGATGATTAAACAAAGAAGCCATGGGTGCTTGGGTGGCTCAGTCGGGGAAGCATCTGTCTTCAGCTCAGGGCATGATCTCAGGGTCCCGGGATCAAACACCCCGTCAGGCTCCCCACGAAGCAGCCTGCTTCTCCCTCTCCCTCTGCTGCTCCCCTCACTCATGTTTTCTCTTTCTTGCTTTCTCCCAAATAAATAAATAAAATCTTAAGAAAAACCCTTCCAAAACCTAGAAACCCCATGACCCAGCAGTTCTATTTTTAGGCACAAGAGAATGTGAGCACATGTGCACGAGAAACATGCAGATGCACGCTCGGGGCTGCAGACGCGCAGCAGCGGGACGGGGAGCAACCTGAACGTGCGCCCGAGGTGGCGGATAAGCGCGATGTGGTCCGTCCGTGCAATGGGTTCTCTTTGTCCACACGGGGGGGGGGGCAGTGCTGACACAGGCTGCCGTGTGGACACACCTTGAGAAGCCAGACACACCAGGTCGCACTTGTGCCCATCCGCGGATTCCGCAGGTAGGTGAGTTGTTGCGGGGCCGGGGGAGGGGGAGGTGGCCCTGATGGCCGAGGGGGGAGTGTCCTTCTGGGGCTCACGGAAGTGTGGTAAGACTGTGTGTGATGACCGTTGAGCCCGTGTGTGCACCTGCCACTCCCCTCCCCCGCCCCGCATTGTGTACTTTAAATGAGCGAATTTATGCTACGTGGATTATATCTCAATAAAGCTGTTTAAAAAAACAACAATAACAACAAAGAATACCCAAGTCCTTCCGTGGTGAAATTAAGTTGGGCTTCGGTGTCTTCTTTCTTGTTACTTTTTACTGTTTTAGAGCGAGAGAGCGAGAGAGCGAGAGAGCGTGTGCATGTGTGTGCGGGCATGAGCAGGGGCGGGGGCGGGGCAGAAGGAGAGTCTCAAGCAGGCTCCACGCTCGGCCCAGAGCCCAGCGCGGGGCTCAGTCTCTCGACCCTGAGATCAGGACCTGAGCCGAAATCAAGAGTCTGACGCTTCACCGACTGAGCCACGCAGGTGCCCCTGCCCTGAGGTGTTGTCTAAGAGAGGCTCCCCCATCCTGGGTCCCCCCAAGCATGGCCTTTGTGACGTGACTTCACAGTGTCCTGGCTGCCTTGGTCGTCCTCTGTGGCACCATCACTGCCCCTGCAAGCCCCAGGGACACTCAGCCCCTGGCTCTGTCTCTCAGTCACCACTGACCCACCGTCTGGGTCCTCCCCATGGGGCTGCTCGCTCTGAGACACCGTTTGGTCTCAAGTTCCTCCACATCCACAAATAGGATTTCCCTGGGGACGGGGCTCTGTCTCCTCTTCACCCCTTGGGGTCTGGAAGAGCGCCTCACACACAGTGGGCACTCGATACATGTTATTAGATGAATGAACACATGTATTATCTTGTCTAGCAGCGTTATCAATGAGATGGAGAATCCTGGAAACCTAGCTCCTTGATGCAAAAAAAAAAAAAAAAAAAAAAGGAAAAAAGGGAAAGGAAACAATCCAGTGGCATTTGGTACACTCATGATGTTGTGTAACCAGCACCTTGATCTGGTTCCCAAACGTGTTCATCCTCCCAGAGGAGACCTGGGACCCACTGGCAGTCACTTCCTAGTCCCCCAGCCCCGGCCTCTGCGGCCCCCGATCTCCAGTCTGTCTCTGTGGATCTGCCTCTCCGGCACATTTCACACAAACAGAACCAGACTGTAGTGACCGTTCCTGTCCGGTTTCTTTCATTTAGCAGAACGTCTTCAGAGTTCGTCTGAGCTGCCGCATGCCAGAATGTCATTCCTTTTCATGACTGCATAATATTCCATAGGGCGCCCAAGCCACGCATCGTCCATGCATTCCTATGTCCCCAGGCAGTAGGGTTGTTTTAAGGCACAGATTTCTAATGTGCAAAGATCTAGCACTGGGTGTGTGGGGGGGGTGGGCTTTGAAACCCACTTTCCCTACAACTTTCTCTCTGGCCTCGGCTCACCTGGGGCCTCAGCTACAGGTCAGGGCTGGGGTTTAGATGCAGGATGCTGGGGCTTCTTCATTCCCTGATTTCTAGCATTCTTGTGCCTCTGTGCAAAAAAGGCAGGGGAGGCTTTGCAAGTAGAAGTCAGAGGTGTTGATTAGTATTTGGAGCCTTTTTAGCTTGGTCTCAACATCACCTTCATTAAGACAGAAGATGTATTAAAAACCAGAGGTGAGCCTGGCAGGGTGGGAGTGGGGGGGCGGGGCAGGGCGGGTCCATCCTGCAGTGAGCCGTCAGTCTGCTGCCTTGTCCCAGCTGGAGCCCGAGCCGCCAGATCTTCCTCCCAGGCTGCATCACCACCGCCCCTCACCTCCGGTCCCTGGCTGTCTCCAAGGCAGTGCAAGGAGCAGAGTCCTTCCTGCCGGAGTTGTGGCTGACTTACAGTCTCGGCCAAGGTCGCCTGAGTCCACATTTCAGATTCAAGAGCATGAGAGTAGGAGGAACAGGGACGGACACAGGAATGGGGAGCCGGGGCCTTCCAGGAGGCCAGAGAGCCCAGCACGTGGTCCCAACTGCTTGGGGGCCCTGCCAGCCCCTCCCCTTCCCAGGCCCTGCTCACAGCCTCCTCCTTCAGGAAGCCAGGCTCAATCCCTCCTTGGCAGTAAGGACCAAATCCAGGCTGACTTGAGACCTTGGGCAAAATGATGTGTGACCCCATTACAGACACATGATAAATTGTCCTGACCTGCAGGTCACTCCTGCTCCCGGGTGTAACGTCTGCAAGAAGTCCCGGTTCCAGCTGTGTGGGAACATTAAGGTCTGCCCTGGTGACGGGCAAACCTCAGTGCCCAGAGAGGACAGAGCTGGGCCCTGGTTGCGGTGGGGACTGGACTGGGCCCCCTCCCCCACTGTCCTGACCCCCCAGCCCCGTCCTCATCCAAGGGGTAATCCCTTCCTCTGCCTCTCTGGAGAGCTGCTGGGAGGGTCACAGGCAGTGGGGCTGTGGGTGCACCTGCCTATCGGGGACCCCCACCTGAGTCCCATTAGATCTCTTACCAGCTGTGAGCAGGATTTTCTAATTGCCTTCTCCTTGGAAAAAGTGAAGAGAAGAGATGGGTCTTACCAAAGGTCCTGAAGACTTCAGAGTCTCCTCAAGCCTGGGTTGATAAGTCACTTACGTGACAATGGTGAAGGAATTATAAAGATGCAGTTAAGGTCCCAAAAGTAGACTTTGAGTTTTTCCTGGGTGGGCCTGACCTAATCAGGCAAGTCCTTAAAGGGACCTGTCCTTTCTGAAGTCAGAGGTTCTCCTGGCTTCTGAGAAGCAGAGTGCCATGGGTGACAAGGTTAGGTGGCTAGGACCTGAGGGTGGTCTGGAGGCACAGAGAGTGGTATGGGCACCTCAGTCCTACGAGGGGTAGGAGCTGGGTTCTGCCAACAACCTGGAAGGGGTTGGAAGAGGATCCCAGCCTCCAAGTGAGAATGTGGACAGCTGACACCTTGATTGCAGCTTCTGGGACCCTGAGCGGAGGCTCCAGCTTCCCTGCGCCCAGACTCCTGGCAGACGGACACTGTGAGATGACAGACGTCTTGTTTTCAGTGTGTAGAAATTTGTTATGTAGCAACAGAAAACTATAGCATGATGTCAGTTACCTTGTCTCACTTAGAAGATGGAACCAGCTAAGTCAGCTTTGGCTTCATTTACTTGTTTGTTTTTGGCAAGAGTCTTAGTTTAGGGTTTGAATAATTTCTTCTCTCTGCACCCCCCTCCCCTTTAAAGTCTTATTCTTAAAGGACAGAAGCCGATCTCCTGAGTCCTAGCTCTGGGCTTTTCCTGGGCTGCCAGTGGCTCATCCTCTCCTGTGCAGGTGACTCTTGTAGCTTTGAGGCCTTGGACACGTTTGGAGGGAACCAAAGACCAGCACCCATTACTGTCCCTCCTGGGAGATTCTTAGCAAGTCCATGAATTCAGGTTCTGTCTGACCTTCAGCTGGCCGGCAAGGTTGGCCTCTTGTTTTAAATATGATGGGCTTTGGCTAAGGCTTGTAACATTCAGGGGTAAGTGAGAATTTGAGTTTGCACGTAGTATGTTTGGAATTCATGAGCTTTGCGAGTTGACATTGAGGACTGGGCTGGCTGACATCTCCTGTGGTCGGGCCAGCCCCGCCTTGGTGTCTCCCCCTGGCCCCCACAGCAGCAGCAGCGGGGACTCTGTGGAGGGAGGATGGAAGGACCGTGCTGCTCAGGCTGGCTCGTCTCGGGAAGCAGGTCAGGGACAAGCACAACCTCAACCGTGGCCAAGGCTGCAGCCCCATCTCCCTTCTGTTTCTGCTTCTTTCTCTTTCCCTTCTTTACTTTAGGTTCCAGGCTGAGCCTCGTGGATCGGGGATACTGTCTGGAGAGGGGGTGGGGAGCTCCACCTTGTGCGCAGCTGTATGGACAGGACGGTGTTGGTTCCACCTCCCCCACGGCTGACCGCCCAGCCAGGCTGCTGAGGGCTCGAGGGTCCATCATGGTCAGCACGCCCTTGACTGTGCCTGCCCCCACAGTCGGCTGACCCAGCGCGGCCCACTGGCTAACTGTGTGATGTTCAGCCCCTACCATGGTCCAGGCCGCAGTTGTGCTGGGATCTGCTTCGGTGCCGGGGGAGGGGGAGGGTTCTGCTTCAACCAAGTTCATGGAAACTCGTGTTCCCGGGGAAAAGGCTGCCTCCCGCGGGTGGTTGCTACAGGTGGAGAGCCTCGCTGCGGGTGCGAGAGTCAGCCTTCCCTCTGACCTGGCTGCTTTGCTCCCGGGAGTGGTGAGGGGCTCTCCTCCACCCAGACGGCAGCTCCCGCCTGTCTGGAAAGCCCTGTGGCGCGACCCAGTGTTTATGGCCTTCCTTAATACATTCTTTCAAGATTAAAGCGTCAGTGATCAGATGTGAAATCTTTACATGGCATGAGCAAGCCTATTAAGCACTCTCAGTCACAGCCAGACGTGGAACTTCTAGATGGACTAACAGCTCAACAAAAAGTGCGTTCGACAAGTTGCCAACAGTAAAAAATCAGCCTCGGTATAGGAAGTGACACCGATCTCAAGCAGACGTTGTCAGGATATAATAAAGTTGAGATGGATGACACGGGGGCGGACTATGGGTGCTCGTCCCTGCTCCCATCTGGCACGGGGATCAAGAGGCGCGGGGCCATCCATCTCTCTTCCCGGTCCTGCAGACGGAGCATGAAGGATGGCCAGGGAGGCAATGAGTAAACATCACATCCTTCACTTCCTGAGAGCACAGGCCTCCCTTCACTCTGCCCGAGACACCGAGTGAAGACAGATTACCCGGTGGGCGGAGGCAGGTGAGCATCCCTGCACCTGCACCTGCCGGGTGCCGCTGGAGGTCTCTTAGGGAAATGGCAAGAAGACGTTCATTGCCCGAGGGATGGACCTGTCATTAGCACTGGAATGTTTGAGCCTTCTTGTGGGAGGCAGCATGGAGGGCAGCCCCGGCCCTCGCTGTTCTTCCCTGGGCCCCGGCTGCTCTCCCTTCCCCGAATCCCTGCACAGGCGGCAGCCTGGGAGTTCAGGGCAGGGCTGTGTGTTTTCTGGCCCCTTCCCCTCCCTGGGCTTCAGGTTTCTCCAGGGCAGAAACCATGTATCCTCTCCCGCTCAGGGCCCAGCAGAGTGCCTGTGCTTAGGACACGGCTGTTCAGTGAAGGGCCCAGGGGCAGGGCCACAGGAAGAGCGCACTGTGCAGATGGGGCGCCCCTTCTGGGCTCTGAAATGCATCCTTTTGGTTTTTGTGTTTGCTCTGGTCTGAGCATCAGATCTCACAGGTTGAAATCATACCCTCCCAGAGGTGATGGCATTAGGAAAAGTGATTTGGTCAGGCCAGAGAAGCCCTGGACTAGGGTCCTCAGTAAGAACCCTAGGAGCTCCCTGGCTTCTGCTGCTGCTCGAGGATGCGGGGAAGAGCCAGGTCTGCAGTGTGGAAGAGCCTTCCCGGGGCCTGGCCGTCCAGCCTCCAGAGCCATAGCAGATAAATGCCTGTTGTTTAGAAGCTGCTCAGTCTGTGAGATTTTATTGTAACAGTGGAACACATGAGACGTGTAAATATATATACACAACATGTACTTTAACCCATTTTAAAAAAGATTTTATTTCAGAGTGAACGAGAGAGAGAGAGAGAGAGTGAGTGAGCAGGAATAGGGAGTGAGAGGGGCAGAGGGAGAAGCAGACTCCCTGCTTACATGGTGCTCGATCCCAAGACCCCAGGATCATGACCTGAGCCCAAGGCAGACGCTTAACAAACTGAGCCACCCAGGCGCTCCCGTTTTAACCACTTTTAGATGTACAGTCCAGTGGCTCCACACGGATGGTCACACAGCCGCCATCCCCACCATCCACCTCCAGATCTCTGTCATCTTCCCCAAACTGAAACTCTGTCCCCGTGAAACGCCGATGCCTCATTTCCCCTCCCCCAGCCCTGTCCCCATTATGCTTTCGGTCTCTGTGAGTCTAAGTCCCCTCGGGAACTCAGATGAGTGGAATCCTGCTGTATCTGTCCTTTTGTCACTGGCCTACATCACTTAGTGTGATATCCCCGTGCTGCGTCCATGCCATCGCAGGTGTCATGCTCTCCTTCCTTCTTAAGACTGAGTGACATTCCACCATACCCGGACATGCATCTCTCGGATGGAGGGACTCCACTGTGAAGGGCAGGGGTAACTGGGCTTACCTGGGTTTGTGTGTTGGCTCATCCCTTTCTGGGGGGCAAAGCTTGGTGCTCTCTGAACCCTGAGAAATGGGAGCAGAGGCATGCCGACCTGTGGGAATCCCACATCACCGCACTCCAGGCACTAGGGAGCTGTTTTTCCAGGGAGAACAAAGCAGGCAGTGGCCTTCCCCTTCCTCAGTCTGCCGTCCCCGCCTTCAGTCTGCCTGATGCTCGGCGGCCGACGCAGCAACTATTAGTGACAGGGTGTTTGGGTTCAATGAAAATCAAGAACCTGCAGAGGAAGACCAGGCCCCACTCCCCGCTTGCACAGCTGCCCCAGCCTCACCGTGTGCTCTCCCCGCAGGGCTGGGGCCTGCCAACCCCTGGGAGAGATGCTGGTGATGAATCTGTCCCGGGGCTGGAGCCCAGCCCTGTTCTCCGGGGACTGAATTGGTCTTCCCATTTGTGAAAGTTATTTTTTTAAAAGTAATTGCCCATTTTATCCCCCATTCTTCCTGTCCGTGTTGTGAATGTTCTTCTTTAAAGGGAAGCTGGGGAGCTATTGTCCGCCTGGGGATGGGATCAGACGCCCATACAGATTGTGTCAAAATGTGTCCTGACAAATGGAGGGTATTTTTCTGCAAAGGTGTTCTGCAGGCCTGGCTTTAGAGTCAAAGGGAGCTTCAGAGTGTAAAACGTTCAAACTGTTTTCATGGTCTTTGATACGAGGTGATGCATCTGTCATGTCTGCGGCAGGTGGCGGAGACTGGCATGCAGAGGCGCCCCTGTGGAGTCCCGTGCTGCTTGGGGAGCAGGCGGTCACCTCCTGTACCGCTCCACAGGCAGAGACCTGGTCGGCCTGCTCCGCAGCCCAGGACTCCCAGCGGTTGGACCCCTGGGACTGCTCTGTGTGTCTCCAAGTGACCTTGGGCAATGCCCTTTCCTCCCTGGGCCTCGTCCCAACTCTGAAACGGGAGGGCTGGGCTTCATGAGCGCCAGAGGCCTGCCAGCTCCGGCCTTCTCTGAGCGGGGTGTGATGTACTCCCTTCACTGATTTCCAGAGGGAGAGAGCATGCCGGTCGGACCCCCTCCAAGCTTCTGTTTTGGAACACAGGGCTGTGTCTGTCCTGTGGTTTCCTTTCCAGCCTCAAGGAAATTCTCTCTCAGGGTTGAGCTCAACGCTTCTTGGGAAGGACTTGCCAAATGGTCACCACTCGGGTGAGGGTCTCTATGTCCACGGTGGGTCTGGAAGACAATCTCTGTGGTTTGAGCCAGAAGACGGGCTCTGCAGGTGGGGGGCCTCAGGTCTTTGGGGAGGGCTGTCCTTTCTTGGGAGGCTGCTGGGCTCCCCTCCTGGGGCTGTTGATCCAAGGCCTCCACGAGACCTTTGTAGGTTTCGTATGGGGAGGGATGCCTGCAGCCACTTCCCCTCCTTCCCACACACACACGGCCCCACTTTGCCACCTCGGCCCTCCTGCTTCATTGTTTCTTCCCATCACTGCTTGCTAGACATGGTGCCAGGCCCCAGGGGCAGGGAGGTGCCCTGATGCCCGAGACACAGCTGGGCCCTCACAGGCCAGAGGAGGCCCCCAGCGCAGACCAGAAGTCACGACACTCAGAGCTAAGGGGTCCTGAAGTGGGGCCACAGTAAAAACTGCTTCTTCACATTTCCTTCTGTCTTAGGCCTTGTAAGTCTTCCAGAGCCTTGAGCTTCCCTTTAGCCAACACACACTGAGTACGGCCCAAGGCCTCCAGACAGACGGGCTCAGCCCTCATGCTGCCTGCTCTTGGGTGGGCCACTGCGCATTGCCCCCCTACCCTTGTTGACTCTCTCATGCCACGGAGGCGATGCCGGGCAAGGGTGCCGGGAGCAGGGGTGGCTGCTGGCATCTCAGGGGAGCATGGTGTGGGACATGCCCTAGTGACCATGGCTCTCCGACCTCCCCTTTCTAGCACAGCTTTCTGTAGGGATGCCTGCCCCTCCCCTGGGGAAGGCCGGGTGGAACCATGTGCCCTGTGTACGGGATGTGGAGAGATGTGGATCCTCTCGATAGCCCTCCTACTTGCAGGGGATCCTAGGCTGGTGGGTTCCGTGCTGAGTCTGGCCGAGCCTGGCCAGTAGAGGCTTTTAACAATGTATATGTTTTCCATCATCCTGTGTTTAAAATACATTCAACAATTTGTCAGCCTATAAAAATCATAGTCTATACTTTTGAAAACCAAGAAGGTCTGGCCACACTAAAGCCTACATTCCCCTGTGGTCCCAACCCCCTTTCAATGGGACCCACGCTCTGGTGCCACGCTGGTCACTGCTCCTTACAGCATCTCCAACACCGAGCCCACGTGTCTGTTGTAGAATTGGGGGCTGGTCATTCACAGTGTCCGGCTGACGCTGTGACCTTTGAGCTCTCAGCCCTGGGTGGCACAGTCAGAATGGGCTGGAGCCTGAGTGCCTGGGTCCAGAGCCCAGTTCTGCTGAGAACTGGCTGTGGGGCCATGGGAAAATCCTGACCTTTTATTTGTTTGTTTGTTTGTTTTTTAAAGATTTTATTTATTTACTTGACAGACAGAGATCACAAGCAGGCAGAGAGGCAGGCAGAGAGGAGGAGGAAGCAGGTTCCAGACTGAGCAGAGAGCCTGATGCGCAGTTCCATCCCACGACCCTTGGACCTGAGCCAAAGGCAGGGGCTTAACCCACTGAGCCACCCAGGCACCCCAAATCCTGACCTTTTAGAATCTCAGGACTGCATCCGTCCAGTGGTCTAAATGCTTTTGGTCTCAGAGAGCTGTCTGCAGGGCGGAACGAGACAGCAATCACGTAAAGAACACAGTCTAGGGGCACCTGGGTGGTGAAGTCGGTTAAGCCTCCGACTTTGGTTTTGGCTCAGGTCATGATCTCAGGTTCGTGGAATCAAGCCCCGAGTCAGGCCCCGTGCTCAGTGAGGAGTCTGCTTCAGACTCCTGCTCTCCCTCTGCTCCTCCCTGCTGCACTCTCTCTTTATAATAAATAAATCTTTAAAAAAGCACCATCTACTGTATGTCACATGGTAAAATATTGTTATAGAATTATAACATAACTTGTGCTATAATAATATAGCATATACTAATGATTATATGCAATATAATCGTCATGTGATAACATTTACATTATAATAATGTAACATACACTAATCATAAGAATTATGATAGCGCTAGCCAGCACACAGAGTGTGCTTCTTGGGACAGGTGCTGGCCTGAGTGGTGGACCCATGCTACTTGTCCAACCTTCCCAAGGTCCCTGAGATGAGGCCCCATTATCAGCACAAGCCTCCCATTTCCCAGGTGACGAATCTGGGTCCCAGAGAGGCTAAGACGTTCGACTAATGTCCAGTAGAAAAGTGGCAGAGCTGGGATTTGAATCCAGGCCCTTTAGTTTCTGCCTCTGTGCCATCAGGTGTGCACCACCCTGTGGCGTCTCTTGCTGGGACACAGGCCACTCAGTTCAGACAGCCTGGTTCCACCACTTACTGTAGCATCTGAGGCTTGAAGCTGTCCCAGGGGTTTTCTTGCAGCTCCACTGGATCTTGGGTCTTGGGCTTTCTGGAGAAGTCTGAATGTGTGGGGGTAGCATGCAAATGAGGGGGGTACCTGCCAAGACCCTGAATGGCTGCAGTATTCTGGAGAAAGTCAAGCCACTCTGTCCCTGCTAGCCCCCACCAGGGCCATCCGGCTTCTGTCCCAGCAGTCTCCCAGGCCCTGATGGCATCTCAGGAATAAGCACAGTGGGCCGATGAGCTTGTTGGAGCGAGTTTCCAGGGGGACACGTGGCAGCTCAATCCTTGGACTTCAAGCCCCTTTTGTTCCTTCCTACCAGAGCCCGTCTTGCCAGGAACAAAGCGGCACCAGAGCCCTTGCAAGCGGGATTAATCCTGTTAAACAATCCACAGATCTGACGCCAGACACCCTTTTTGAAACTGGAGGGTACATTCTGCAACCCAAGCATGAGTCTTACATCGTGTTCAGTGGCTCATGGCCCCGCAGGGCTGAAGGGCCAAGAGGAGATGGGCCGACAGGGTGGTGTGCATTTAACTTCACTGGCTGGATTCACGCCCACTGTGAGCTCTTCTTTCTGTGAATGATGTGCTGAAAAGAGAAGACACATGAAAGGGAGAGGTTGCACCTTGCCTCCCAGCCTCTGCCAGGGCCAGTGTGAGAGAAGCAGTCCCGACTGAGTCTCTGAGCACCCAGGGTAGGGAAGCCCAGTGGCTAGGGGGGTGGAACCGAGCTGGACCAGATCCTTCCTACAATTTAAAAGCTGATGGGTTGGGCCAGGTCCTCACTTTGCTTAGCCTCACTCTCTCCACCTACCAAGTGGGGACCATAGTCATGATGATCTCCTGGAGAAGGGAGAGGGTTTGGAATATCAGGTGTCCCCCCAGCCAAAGGCATCAAGCTTAGGGATGAGCAAGGTGCAGGGGCTCCTGTGACCCACAGGGAAATGGGATGGAGTAGAAGGTGCCATGTCCATCATCTCAGATGGGACTGGCTCTTAGCTGAAAAAGTAGGGTTCATGGACAACTTGGGGACTCTTTCTCTGAAAGGTGCACTGGATAGAGACATGGGATTCTGACCAAACGTGGCAGGGGACTTATGAGCCCCATGCAGGGTAAGAATCCCCAGAATGTGCTAGTGATCTTCTGAATGCATGTGGAGACACCCCCATGTGCTCAGTCCTCTAGTTCTTCTGCCTGGCTCCTCAGGGCTGCACCAAGGGGCTCTTTCCATCCTCCAGAGGATGCATTCCTGGGTGGTCCACACCCCACCTGCCTTGCAAGCATCCTTCATCAGCTCTTCTCCCCTCTTCATAGACAAAGCTGCTTGGCCCCCAGCCCCGTCGGCTGGTTTCTGGGGCTGCCTTGGGCAGTGGGGAGTGGGCCATGGCCAGGGAGGGGTTTTGAAGTCAGAGGCCTGGACTGAATTCCAGTCTCTGTCTGCTGACCTTGGTGCTGTGGGTATCCTGCTTCAGCTCCTGGTGCAAGGAGGTGGGGATCACCGTCATCAGATGAGAGTTAAATGAGCTTGTGAGTCCAAACCACTTCCCACAGCCTGGCTCGATGAATGTTGGTGATCTCATCGTCACCTCTGATGGAGGCTAAGACCGTGGGTCAGACAGCTGACGTCTGTGCTTGCGCACGAGCCCCTGGGACTGCCGGTCCGAGGGAACTGTGGGGCTGTGGACTCCCAGAGCTGGAGGGGTGTCTCTTCTGGTAGAGTGGCAGGTGCCGTTGGCCGAGAGATGTGTGCTCCTTCTGGGACATCCCTGCTGGCCTTAGTGCGTGGGGTGGTCCTCCTCCCTGTCCCCTGTTTTGTCCTCACACAGGACCCTTGGCCTTGGACCAGTTTCTTCCAGGGGCTTTGTGGCTCTTCTGTGCCTGGGCTGTGATGCCGTTTCCAGGCAGGGCTGGTAGCTGCAGCGCTGTGCTGTCCGTGGCAAGTGCTCCAAGGGCCTGTTCTGGTAGGCGGTGAGGGTCCAGGCCCTGTCTCGCCCCCTGACCAGAAGCTTCCACACGGGCCTAAGACCCTTGGCCACAGCAGCATGCCGGTGTTCAGGACAGACAACAGAGACCGCTCTCCCCAGGCGCAGCCAGAGCAGGGCGCGGGAGGACACTCACCTGCCGGGGAGCAGGGAAGAATGTGCGAGGCCCCGGGGCTGGTCAGTAGGCTGCTGGAGCCCGCGGCGTGAGGGGCTGAGGCCGGGCCCGGCGCTGGCCACGACTTCTGAGCAGCTCAGTGCTGGGTGCTGCGGCAGGGACTGCGCACCTGGCTGCGGCCTGCACCAGGCAGAGGGTCGCACTGCGCCCGCCCCGTGGGCAGTAACAGCCGCAAACCTGCCTCCCGAGCACCTCCCAGCACCCGCGGGACCCGCCGCAGGGCGAGCTGAGAACCTTCGCGCGCCCAGCACCCGTCACGTGCCCTCGCCTGGCCAATGGCAGAGCTCCGTCGCTGAGCCGGGACGATTGGCTCAGGGATGGGCACATGACCCGGGCAGGGCCAATCAGGTTGTCTCGCTCTCCTCGCCCGCCACAAGGCAAGATGGCGGGCCTCCGGGGGCCTTCGTGCTGCTGCGCGCGGAGCTCCTGCGAGAGAACGAGGCCCGCATACGGCGCTGGGGAGCGGCCAGAGGGAGGACGAGCGGGCGGGGGCGCTCTGGACCCCGAGGACAGTCCCTCCGGCAGGACGTCCCTGTCGCCGAAGGCCCTGGGTGCGGTTTCCGTCCTGGCGGGCGGGCACCGCGGGGAGCGCGTCCGGCCGGCCGTCGCCTCCCTTTCCCTCCAGCCCGCCGCCCGCTTCCGGCTGAGTCCGTGAGGCCTGGGGAGGACCCGGGAGGCGGAGGCGCCACGCGGAGACTGCGGAAAGCCGTGGGCTGCTCCCTGGTGGGCAGCGCAGGCCCTTGGCCCTCCTCTTTCCCATCTTCCCCGAGCCCGCATCTGTCTCCAAAGGCGGTCGGCGTGCCTGGTGCTGCGGGTCCGAGGGAGCTCCCCCGAATGAGCCGCGTCTCTTGGCCCCTCTCTCTCCCATCGCCTGCCCGGGGACGGCGCGTGTTCTGACAGAGCAGGCCTCCAGGGGCTGTGGTTTCTACCGATCAAGGTCTCAGGGGCACGCAGCCCTGGGCTTGGACCCCGGCCCCAGGTGGGGTCCCAGCAGCAGACCTTGAGCCAAGGATGTGCGTGTGAGCGATTGCTGGGGAGCAAACCCTAGAAAGTGTCCCAGAGAAGGGGATGCAACAGGGCTGGGAAGATGGTGGCGTTGAGGTCGACTGCTTTGGGGCCTCTGGAGCTTGTGAAGTGCACATCCTGGCCCAGCGGGGCTGGGGCAGCTTGAATTCCTCGTCTCTAACAAACTCCCAGATAAAGCAGATGCTGGCAGTCCGTGGTCCACGTGGGAAGACACGTTTCTGAGCTCCGCCAGTTGAAGGGGGTGACTTGTGTCCCCCAAAAGACACGCTGAAGTCCTAACCTGGTACCTGTCAGTGTGACCAGATTTGGAAATAGAGTCTTTGCAAATGTCATCAGGTTGAGACCAGGACATGGGTTTGAGTGGAGGCTAATCTAATGACCAGAGTCCCTAAAAGAAGAGAAGAGGCAGAGGGCAGAAAGCCATGTGCAGACAGAGCAGAGATTGGAGTGATATGGCCACAGGCCAGGGAAGCTCTGAGCTCTGAGGAGCTGGTAGAGGCAGGAGGGATCCACCCCTGGAGCCTTCCGAGGGAGTGCGGTCCTGCCTGCACCTTAATTTCAGATTCCTGGCTTCCAGACAACAAAAGAATACATTTCTGTCATTTTAAGGCTGTAGTTTGTGGGGCTTTGTTACGGCAGACCTAGGAGTCTGATACAGCAGCCAAGGGGTGGGGGAGCTGCTCCCAGGGGCGTCCATGCTCCAGCACTTGCAGCCTGACCTGAGAATTGGCCGAGTTGGCAGGTGCAGGCTTGGCTCCCCAGATGTGGCCGGTGCCGAAGGAAGGTGGCTGTGCCCCGCGAGCCTCTGCTTCTCTCTGCTTCTCTCGGAAGATTACCAGGTCTTTTCCTGGAGGGAGAGGGGTAGGTGCTCCGGCCGAGGACAGGCAGACGGGGAGCCCTGAAAACAGGGCTGGGATGGGGTCGACATGGGCGCGGGGACGCTTCTGGTTGCGTGCTGCCCATCCTCCATAGCTGGTGGGCTACGTAGCAGGGTGGGGCACCGTGGGGCCTGGAAGGAGAGTGAGATAGGAATCAAGGTCCCAGCTTGGAATCCTGCCTCCACTGCCAACTGAGGTCTCCCAGTCTCCATCGAGAGTATGACAGCCTGAGTTGATGTACGTCATTGTATAGAACAAGGGCCTGCACAGAGGAGGAGGCTCCGCAGCAGAATGTCCTGCTCGGAGTTCCTGGCCCAGCACCTTTGGGGAAGACACGCTCCAAGGGACAGCAGACAGCCCGCAGGGTTCCCTTGTTTTCCCGGGATGCCTCATTACTCCTGGCTAAAGGAGACTCTTCCTCTGGGTTCCTGCTCCCCTGCATGCTAGCCCCAGATTTCTGGAGACGCTTTGGAGAGGCGGATGTTTGCAAATCCGCCCAGTGCTAATGATTTGTGTCCTAGTATGCCTTGCCTTTATGATGATTAACGTCTGATTTACGCCCTGGGTTTGTCCTGTGTCTGATCTTTCTAACTCACTGATCTCCTTAATCGAGCCTCTAACTTTATCCTTTGGAACTTATCCTCCAGAGGAAACTTTCAGTTCCCCTTGTTGGCTTCTGACCCATTTATTTGCCTTTTGGGGGAACCCCCCCCCCACATTTGGCTGTAAGTAGTCCTCGAGGCTGACTGCCAGGAGGGGCTTGGCTTGCAAATGTCACAGCTGTCCCACTGCCACAAAAGCTGCTTTCACTGATTGAATTTACTTGTGCTGAAAGGGTCAGGCCCTCCTGTAAGCCGACAGAGGATGGAGCGGGGGTGGGTGAAGGCCAGGTCAGGGATACCGGGCTGGCAGGGCCGGCAGAGCCTCACTCAGCATTGGCGTCTAGTGGGCCCAGTTTCCTTTGGTTCTGGGCAGGAGCATGGTTGGAAAGGTGGGACCTCAGGTAAAGTTGATCATGAGGATGAGCTGACCTTTGGGGAGCTAGGATTCCAACCTGGCTAGTCTGAGCCCAGAGCCCGGGCTCCTCAGGCTGTGCCCGGCTGCCCCCTATAGAGTGCTCTTGCTACTGCATCTGTGGCCTCCAGTCAGGGATGCTGTGACACATCCCACAGTGGACGGCCCCCCCCCCCCATAAAGCGTTGTCACCCTGAGTGTCAGGATTGCCGAGGTGGAAGCCCCATTGTGGAGGGACCTGGATTGGCTTTGGATGGCCAGTCTCACTCAACGTCCCCAGTTGGCCAAGCAGTCTGGACATGGCCAAGTATTGGGTTCACCCACAGAAGGATGGTAGGCTTTATAAGAGAGAAAGAATAAGGGACGGGTGTTCTTACTGTAAACCGAACATGCCGTCTACCTGGTTGAGCTATAGGAATGATGCAGTTAGGTCACAAAGACCGCATGCTGTCTGACTGCATTTACATGAAATGTCCAGGACTGGCAAATCCGTGGAGACAGAAAGCAGAGTGGTGGTTGCCAAGGGCTGGGAGTGGGTGTGAAGGGGTCTGGGGCCATGGTGAAGGCACTGAGCTGTGGGCCCCTTGCAGTCCCCGGAAGGCAGGGAGCAAGGAAGCCAGAGCGGGGAATTTGCCTTAAGCTGTGTTCACCCGTTTTCCTTTCTTTTGTGTTCTAGGCTTTTTATTATGCGGCTTATATTGCTTTGTGTTTTTATTAGGGCAGTGATTGGTGTTTTTTCCCCCTTTTTCTATGTTTCCTGATTTTTGTAAAATGCACATTTGTAATGCAAAGAAGGAAGCTGATAAAAAGAAAATCATATCCCCCTCCCCTGTGAACAAGTACACCAAACAAAAGCAGGGGAAAAGAGTCCTTGAGTCGCAGTGAGCAGTGTGCATTAAGCAGGTGGCTCTTGTCCTCAGCACAGGTATGGGCACAGGGCAGTGGGCTTGGGTGTCTGCCCATGTGGATTTGGGTGGGCACAGCACACCATCCCCAGCCTTCTTGCCCTCTTGGGAAGGGAGCCTCTGTTCTCTGCCTCTGAGCCTGTTCTGTAGAAGGGCCATGTTAGAAGGACAGGCCGGGACATCATGAGAACCAGGGGTGTGGCCACCTCCTCCTTCCCCGCGGGCATGGCCAGCCTCAAGTCTCCCATTTTTGGGCTGACAAGTGGCCTCTCACTGGCCTGATCTTCCCGCAAGGGACCCTAAGACGGAGATTGAGGCTGGGGAAAGAGGTCTCCATGTGAGCCGCCGCCTCTGATCCAGCTCTCCTGCTGTGTTGCATTTTCATCTTTGTCGGATCCAGGAGAGATGACCTTCGGGTCTGCTCACTTCATCTGAGCAGGATCTTTCTCTGCGCAACTGCACGTGAGGCTTACCTGTGTCACTCTCTGTTCCTGGCACAGTGCAAGGAAGCCAGGCAAGCGAGCATCTTGGACTGCCTTTGCTCCTTGGAAGGGAGGTAGGGGTCAGTCCTTTGAGGGCAAGTAGACTCAGAGTCTCAGCCCCCATCAACTTCAGAGTTGGTTTGCAGAGCGAGAGCCCCTTGAGTGAAGTGGGGGGCTGTGTCCCCTTGAGGAAAGACCCCACCCCACTACCAGAAATTTATATCGTTAATTTTTCTGATCTTCCCCAAAGGGACCTATGGTTCTTTCCCAGCAAGACTGGGGATTGAGGAAAGGGAAATAGGCCTTCTGGAGACTACTGGATACTGGCTCTGAGCTGACACTGCTTTCCAGGAGACCCTACATGTCCCTTTGCCCTCCAGGAACATATTGAGATCAATGTTGCCCTAGCAAGAGGACCACCTTAAAGTAGGGGGTTAGGGAGGACCCTGCAAAGGGGATGTTTCTGCAGAGACCTGACTGGCTTTCTTAGGGCCTGTTACTGGCTTTGGGAAAGCAAGCTGGGAACCACTCCCTTCCTTCAGTTCTTGGCACTCAGGATTGGCTTGGAAATTCCCAGTAGTAAAGCCCTTCCTACACCTGCCCCTGCTCTGGCCAGCATCGATAGTCATCCCCGGGTACTTAATCCACTCTAGAACTTTGGCTCATGTTAAAATGTTTTTAAAAATGTGCAGAAAAAGTCATGGTCCTCTGTGAGCTGATCCTAGATATCTGTTGGTGTAGGTTTAGATTAGTAAGTAGAGAAGAAGTATTTATGTATATGTCCTTTGTTCAGTGAATGTGAAGATCCTTCATAGTGTCCAGGTACCATCTCTGCCTGTGCAGGCCCAGAAAACTTCTTGTCCTGTTTCTTACTGTTAAATGAACCTCTCCTGGCTGACCTCTCTCCTGCCATGAGGAGAAGGCAGCAGTGCTGTGATGACCCAGAGTGTCGTGGCACTTTGGAGCCCGTGTACATCAAAGCAACGGAGATCTCAGGTCTGCACTGCCCTTCTACCATGTGTTTATTTCTGGTTGCACCGTTGCTCACAGCACTGCGTCATCTGTTGCAGTCTGAGTCCTGGCTCCCGGTCACTTTCTCAGAGGACCCTGTGCTTCATCACTGATGACCAAAATGCCAGTCTTACCCACAGTATGCAGGAAAATGGGAACTAGAATGTGCTGGCTCTCACATAACACTGTGTATAATTTCTTAGTGCCGTCCTAGAACAGCTCCTTTTCCTACCATGTTTTCTTCTGAATCTTTGGGCTATAATCACTGCATTGTTAGAAAGAGGTCTTTGGGGGCACCTGGGTGGCTCAGTGGGTTGAGCCTCTGCCTTCGGCTCAGGTCATGATCTCAGAGTCCTGGGATTGAGACACGCATCAGGCTCCCTGCTCAGCTCCCCCCCCCGCCCCCCGCCTGTCTCTCTGCCTACTTGTGATCTCTCTCTCTGTCAAATGAATAAATAAAATCTTAAAAAAAAGAGAGATCTTTGTGTCAACCCCCCCCCCCACCTATTTTCAAACACTGACATCAGCAAGGAGGATAGGCGAGGGCCCCATTTGCATAAAGAACGTCCCTCTGTCATTGTTCAAAACTCAAGACTGAAAACACAAGGTGACCACATTGATGGGAGGCAAGAGAGAACATCAATAGGAGAGGCCATTTGCTTTGAAGATTAGTGCCTTAAAAGCCCTAAACAATCTGAGGGGTCAAGTAGAGAACCAAGACTTCTATCTGCCAGCAAGCACTAAGGTCTCCTTTCCTATGGTATCAGTGGGAATGACAGGGGAAGCCTGGATTTCCACCCCTGCCTGGAAGTGTATCCTTTCTAGAGCAGTATTATATGAGACCTAATGAAGAATCTGGACTCTTACCATCATTAGGCAGTAATGAGGCCACCCCAAGTGTGATGTCAGGGGTGACCAAGGGGGAGACAACCCCTGCCCCGTGGGAATAATGAGATCCCCCCCCAACCTCCATAGGTATCAGTGCAGGCAGACTGGGGACCCTCCATCTGACAGGAATGAGACAGAGCCCCTCACTTACTTCCACTGCTGGAGCAGTGCCAGAGAAACCATCTAAAACAGAAGGTTTAAATAAGATCCAGAGTCTCAACATAATACAAAAATGACCAGGTTTCAGGGAAAAAAAATTGCTCACTACTAAGAATCAGGAGCATGTCAAACTGAATGAAAAATTATAATAAATACCAAGACTGTGATGGCAAGGATGTTAGAATTTTCTAACAAAATTTTTAAGGCAGCTGTGATAAAAAAAAAAATGCTTCAGTAGCAATTATGAACACTCTTTAAATAAATGTGAAAATAGAAAATCTTATCAAAGAAATAGAAAGTCTCAAGAAAGGAATAGAAGATATAAAGGGGAACCAAATGGACATTTTAGAACAGATAAGTGCAATAGCTGGAATTTAAAAGTTTAGTGGGTGGGCCCAAAGCAGAATGAGAATGAAGAGGAAACCACTAGAGACCCCACAGGCATCAACAATACAAGGGAATAAATACAAACAACTGTGTGCACATAAATTTGATAACTTAGACAAAACGGACCACTTCCTTCAAACATACAAACTACTACAACTCAACCAAGGTGAAATAGAGAATTTGAATAGCTCTGTGACTTCTAAGGAAATTGAATTTGCAATTTTTTAAAAAATTTATTTGTCGGAGAGAAGGAGAGAGAGCACACAAGCAGGCAGAGAGGCAGGCAGAGGTGGAGAGAGAAGCAGGCTTCCTGCCGAGCAAAGAGCCCATGCGGGACTCGATCCCAGGACCCTGGGATCATGACCTGAGCCGAAGGCAGCGGCTTAACCCACTGAGCCACCCAGACGTCCCTTGAATTGGCAATTTAAAATCACCAAAAAAGATATCTCTAGACCCAGAAGTTTTTACTGGAGAATTCTGCCACATGTTTAAGGAAGAATTAATACCAATTCCACACAATATCTTTCAGAAGATAGAAATGGAGAGAAAACTTCCCAATTCATTTTATGAAATTAGTATTACCCTGTTACCTAAACCAAATACACCATAAAAAAGAGAAAACTATAGATTAATTTCTGTCATGGGCTTAGATTAAAAAAAATCTTCACAGGGGTGCCTGGGTGGCTCAGTGGGTTAAAGCCTCTGCCTTCAGCTCAGGTCATGATCCCAGGGTCCTGGGATCGAGCCCCTCATCGGGCTTTCTGCTCAGCAGGGAGCCTGCTTCCTCCTCTCTCTCTGCTTGCCTCTCTGCCTACTTGTGATCTCTGTCTGTCAAATAAATAAAGAAAATCTTTTAAAAAAAATCTTCACAAAATATTTGTATTTAACATTTATCAATATGTAAAAATTGTACACCATATCCAAGGAATTCCAGGAATGCAAGGCTGGCTCAATATTTGAAAATCAATCAATATAACCCACCAAATTAACAGGCTAAAGGAGAAAAAAAAATCACATGATTATATAAGTTGATGCAGAAAAAGCATTTGACAAAATTCTACACCCAATCACGACTAAAAACTCTTAGAAAAATAAGAATGGAGGGGAATTTCCTCAACTTGATAATGAGGACCTACAAAAAACGTGCTTCTAAGTTTGTACATAATGGGGGAACACAGAATGTTTTCCCCATAAGACCAGGAATAAAACTAAGATGTTTCTTTCCATCACTCTTACTCAGCTTAGTGCTGGCAGGGTTATAAGGTAAGAAAAGGAATTAAAAGGCATATAGAATGAAAAAGAAGAACTAAAACTCTTTTTGTTTGTATATGATATTATTTATGTAGAGTTTTCCAAGGAATCTACAAAAAATACTGAAAACACCTAGAACTAGTAAATGAGTTCAACAAGGTTGCAGGATACAAAATCAAGAACAACTGCAAGACTTACATGTTGTATACTATACAACTCCGATGAAATAAAGAGTAACTAAATAAAAGGAGGGATATATTTTGTTCATGGTTTGGAAGGCTCAACCTTGTAAAGATGAAATCTCTCTTTACATCGATATACTGGTTTAACACAATTCCCATCAAAATCCCAGCAAGATTTAATTCTTGGTAGGTATGGGAAACATTACTATGAAATTTATTTGGAAAGACAAAGGAACGAGAATGGTCATATTTGGAAAAGGAAAAGAAAGTGGGAAGAATCCATGTACCTGATTCAAGACTAATTATATAGCCACCACGATCAAGATCAGAGCGGGGGTGGGGGGAAATGTGACATTTCACCAAAGAAGATACACAGAGGATAGATAAGCACATGGAAAGTCATTGAGCTTGATTATTATATGTAAGTTAAAACGATCCTTAGCTATCCCTACGCATCTTCCAGAATGGCTAAAAAAAGAAGCAAGGTGACAGTAGCAGACGCTGGCAAGAATGTGGAGAAACTGGATTCCTCATGCACTGCTGGTGGGAATGTAAAATAGGATGGCCACTCTGGGCCAACAGTTCGGCATTTCCTCAAAAAACTAAACCAGCGACTACCATACGTCCCAGTGACTGAACTCCTGGGCGTTCATCCCAGAGAACTGAAGACTCAGGCCTGGGAACAACCCTGAAGTCCTTCCCCAGTGTCTGGTTCAGCAGACCATGGGACTTCCGTGCCCACAGAGGGATAGTGCAGAGCTCTCCACCTGTGCGCGACCCTGGGGGGACGTCCTGGGAGCATCACCGTGTGAAGAGAGCCCAACCCCAGAGCTTGCATGCATGGATCCATTTCTGTAACATGCTCGTGATGACAAAATGACAGGAATGGGGAGCACAGTGGTGGTGTAAGATGTTGAAGAGGGGTGGGCGATGAGAGGGTGTGGCTATGAAGGACGGCAGGCAGGATTTTGGCGGCAAAGGGAACATTCTGGATCTTGTATCAATGTATGTATGTATGTATGTATGTATGTACATTGATACAATGAATGTATCAATGTCAGTGTCATTGTCAATGTCAAGGTATTGTTGGGTCCATGGTCAAAGGAGCGAGCCTGATGCAAAGCGAAGGTCAAGCAAAGCTTTATTTCATGCCAAGCATCGAGAATCAAACTGACCAGCCAGGGCTGTCTCTTACAAAGAGGCGACCCCTCCCTGCTTTACAGACTAACTTTTATAGAGCAAGGCCATGTGGTTGGGCCTGGCCACACACAGGTGGCCAGTGAGATTGCGACACACAGAGAATGCTGCACAGTCATGCTGGGTCACACACGGGGGACCAATTGAATCACAATTCACCCCACAGTAGCTATTTGAACTACCCTATCACCTTGGTCAGAATTGGCGCCCAAAAGGGGGGCCCACACTCCTTGGTAGTTAGGGAGACAGTATGCGCGCCCCACCGATTGGATACCTCCACCTGGCCCGACTCATCCCTGCATCCGGGCTCTGTTATCTCCACCTGACCTGACCCACCCTTGGATTTGGGCTTTGTTACCTGGGACTGGTTTCCTGGACTTGCTTTTAGGTAAGTCCCCTGGGGCGGGCAGGGTCAGTTTAAGTTTTACTGCCTAAACAACAAAATGGCTGTGCAACCGAAATGGAGCCATTTTGGCTAAATAGGCCCTTACAGTATCAATGTAAATATGGCTTTGGTATTGTCCTCTAGTCTTGCCGGATGCCACCACTGGGGAGGACTGGGTGAAAGGTCCGGGGGGGGGTCTCTGTAGTATTTCTTACAACTGCATGTGAATCTGCAGTTGTCCTAAAATAAGACCTTAAAAAGATATTTTGAAGACAGTTTATGCCATAACTTTGCAAGTTCAGTGTTAGTCTGTGCATACGGTAAGCACCGAGCGAGGAGGTACCATCAGAAAGCTCTTGCAGACACTCATCCTCCCTCAGTGTCGGGCAGTGCGTGGGAGGAGTGCCCTCATACTGTCTCTCCCCGAGAGAGAATGGCGGGGGGCTCCCGAGGACTGAGATCGTAGGCCTGATTCCACACTGGTGAGTTTTTAATAAGTGTTTCAAAAGGGAAACAGAAAGGCCTTGGAGGGACCCTGCTGGCTGTCTGACCCAGGCGTGGCACAAAGGGTCAGACCCCAGGGGCAGAATGGAGGCAGGCAGGAGCCGACACAGGGACTCAAGCCCCAGGGCCGGTGGGACACCATCCACAGCTGGGAGCCTTGTCGTCTCATGGTCAGCATGAGTGAGAGTCACCGACGATCGGCATGTCAGCTCGAGCTGGTGGCCGGGTTTCATGGATCCTGCAAAAGATGCACCAGGTGGGCCAGGAGAGCCATCAGCTAGAATCCCCAACCTTAGGACTCCAGGATGGCCCCACAACTATGAGTCTCAGAGCTCCTTGGGACATCCAGGTGATCCTAGGCTCTGGGCAGAGGGCAGAGCACCCCAAAGGAGACAAACAGAGGCTCCTGCAGGCCCTGGAGTATTCTTGGGGCTCCCTGCCTGGTTCTCGGCATCGGAGCAGGACTTAGAAAGTTTCCAGGTAGGGGACTCTGAAGCGTGGCGCTCCCTGCCACTTGGCACCGGCCAGGGGCCCTCTTGTCTGGTGGCTGGGCAGTTGCATGGTCACCAGCAAAAGCAGGAGGGACCCTTCCCCCGCCTCGCTCCAACACGTGGCTCCGATGCGAAGACTGGTCACACGTGTGGCTCCGAGGCAAAGACTGGTCACATGTGCGGCCCCGGGGCGAGGACTGGTCACACGTGCGGCTCCGGGGCGAGGACTGGTCACACGCCAACACAGACAAACACACATAACCTAACAGGGTGGGAGAAGCTTAGGACTCACGTGGTAGAGGTCCCCGGAGCGTGGGGCAGGGCTCTCAGGTGGAGACAGGGGTCTGCCCCGGGCGGTCACCCTGGTTCGGGGTGGGGCCAGGCCGAGAGGTCCCACGTGATAGAGGCTTGCGTGGTGCGAATCGCCTACCACTGGCAAAGAAAGGAGCACCTGGATTTCTTATGGGCTTGTCTAGATGTGGGGTGCAAGGGGATGAGGATGGTGAGGCTTCGAAGCTGTGAGCTGTTCAGAGTCAGAAAGGGGTCAGACCCCTCCTGACGTGGTACGGCCGGGAGTAAGAAAACATCAGGTCTCCCCTTCTCCCCGCCAGCAGGAGAGGAGCACGGCGGGTTGCCCGGCGGTTTGCATGGCCGGCCGCTCTGTTCCTGGGCTCACCCAGCGGAGCCTTGCACCGGGCGGGTGATGGGAGCCGGCACCTGCTTCCCTGCACACACCGCCATTCCTAGTGGCTCTGCCCTCAGTCGTGTTTTCGGGGCTCGGGAGGCTCTCTGCAGAGGTGGGTGGTGCTGTGTCCTGAGAAGGGGTGCAGCAGGCAGGCCCCAGGGGAAGGCCTGCGCCTGGGACCACAAGGACTCCCCGTGAAGGTCCTTCCTGGGGCTGGGCCCGCCCCACAGGGAGCCCGCACTGTCCTCAGGGAGGCAGCCCTCCGGGAAGAACGGACGAGCACAGGGAGGAGATTGGGAGTGCCCGGAGGGATGAGTTAGGAATGACAAGGATGTCCCTCCAAACTCCCGACAGTGGCCAGAGCCATGCTTGTAGAATTTTTTCAGTGGCCCCCTTGTACCTCAAAGAAGGTTCCAGAAGTGCTGTCCTTTCCAGGCCCCAGGGGCCCACATCCCCTGCCCTGACCACCGGCGTCCCCCAAACCTCCCCCTGCAGGGGCCCCACCTGAGTCCCAACCACTCAGGTGCCGCGGACCGGCCCTGTCATTCCATTCAGGAGACGACATGGGTGCGTGCGGTGTTGATCACGGTGTCGTGGGTACCAACTGGGACAACTGGGGGCCCTGTATCTGTCCCTTAGCAGGGGATGGTTGCAGGAGCCCTCCCGTGGACGCCCTGCCGTCTCCCACGGTGATGTCACGGGATGCTGCGGGTGGAGGCCGCGGGGCTCTCAGAGGGCACTTGGCGCGTGTGGATATGTGCGTATGTACGTGGTGTGCTCGCACACGCATGCACACGCTGGCGTATGTGTGCCAACGGTCGTGTGTGCTTGGGCATGTGCGTACGGGGGCGTGTGCACACGTGCATGTGTGTTCATGTATGCACACGGGCGTGCGATCTCTTGCCTCATGGTCCCTCAGGTGGAAACGTGGTCCCCCTGGGTGGTGGCCCCACCAGCTTCCCTTTCCCGGGGAGGAACGGAGGAGGAGGGCAGGAGGAGCAGGGAGAGAGCTTTCTCCCCCACATCGTCGTGGCACATTCAGGAGAAAAGGCGTTTTGCCAAACAGGAAGGAAAGTGTGAGCCCGTTTTTAGAGAGCTCGTTTTGGAAAAACAGGAGTGCACGCTGAGGAAAGTTACCGGAAGGATGTACAGACACGTCAAGCGGGGCCTTTGCGGTTTGGGGATTTGGGGTAATTTTTCCCCCCTTCTTTTGACTTGTCTGCATTTTCTAAAATTTCTACAATAAACATCTATTACTCTGTAATAACAACCGAAAAGTTATTTTAGCATTTGGCCCGGAGCGGTGACAGGTGTTTAGATGAGCCGCCTCTGACTTGCCACTGGGACGCGCTGTGTTCTCGCCTCCGTGGGGGCCCGGGGGCCGCGGGGGAGGCAGCGCAGATAATCACCGGCTTCTCGAAGACGGCTCAGCGCCCACCTTCGCGCTGCCGCCGCGCTGGCCGTCTGTCTGTCTGCGGCGTGGGGCCCGACGGGCGGGTACGAGTCAGAGCACCGTCCGGCTCCTGGCCCGGAGCCCAGAGGGCGTGCTGGATTCCCGGCGGGGCGAGCGTGGCTCAGGGGCCTGCCTCCAGGTCCTCAGCCTCGGGCAGTCTCCCCGTATCCCTCGTCTCTCGCGGCTTGGTGTTGAGAGCAGTTCTGATGGGGGCTCCTGGGTCAGATGCCTGGGCTCCGTGGGGGTGCCCGTGACCGTGGGCCGGTCCCTCAGCCTCCCAGCGCCTCGGCCCCATCATATACAGAAAGGGGCCGGTACTGTGTCCGCTGCACGGGCGGCCTAGAGGAATCGCAATGCTCGGGAAGCACAGGGAGCAGCTCCCCGCACACAGTGGACACTAAGTAAACGTGTGTTACTGTTCTTGTCACTGTCGTCTGTGCGACGGGTATGTCGGCTGGCAGGATCCTGGCTTCAGCGATGTTCCAGTCTGCCTCCCCAGAACCCGTGAATGTGGGGGGCTGCGTGTTGCACACAGAGTCAAGGCCCCGGGGGTAGGGGCCGGCCTTCTCCTGATGGACCCAGTGTGATCACAGGGTCCTTGTCAATGGACGAGGGAGGGGGAGAGTCAGAGAGCTTGGGGACAGCAACAGAAGTGGGGTCAGAGGGGGCGCTGGTGCTGGCCTCGGAGCGGGAGGTGGGGGCCGCGAGCAAGGAGTGAGGGCGGCCCCCGGAAGTGGGAAAGGCAGCTCTCCCAGAGCCTTCAGAAGGAGGGCGGCCCTGCCCACGCCGTGCCTTCAGCCCAGTGAGACCCGGGCTGCTGCACGTCACAGCTGCGGGAGAGCGAGTCTGTGCGAAATCACGGAGTTCGAGGTCACAGGCAGCCGCGGAAAGCCAGCCCAGGGGTGTCTCCGCTTCCTCCCGGAAGAAAGGGTGAGAAGGGGGACAAAGTCCCAGGTGCCCAGCATGCGGCCCTCCGCAGTCTATGTCTGGAGTGTGGCACAGCCGCCTGCAGGCCCCTTTCCTGCCAACTCTGTGGCACGGTTTTTGGGGTGGGGTGGGGCTGTGCTCTGGGGAGATGTCTGTGGGGGCCCGCAGGTGCCTCAGTGGATCTGATTGGCAGAGCTCCCCTCTGTCACCCTGCCCCCTCCTGGATGTCCCCTGTGCAGGTGGTCCTTGAGCGTGCGACTTCGGGGAAGCCTGCTTCTACTTGATCAGAGAGCGGAGGAGGCCATACCCTTGACTGAATGGCCTTAAGGCCGGTCCCGTAGAGAGCTCAAGGCGGAGAGAGCTCAGGCACGGCGCTCTGATGAGCGCGCGCTCTCTTGCCATGAACAGGGAGAGGTTTGCAGCCACTCTCATTAAAAGCTCCTCTTTCTGTGTGAAATCCCAGCTTCAGAAGTGCTGCCTGGGAAGTGGCAGGGGAGGAAAGCCCCCTCCTGGAGCAGAGCGGGGGCAGGGGGGCCCTGCTGGAGAAGCCACATGGACACCTGGGTCATCCCCGTCACACCCCTGCTCCGGCCCCTGGGGGGCGGGTCAGCAGGATCAGGGGCTCTCCTGCCACCCCCTTCTGCTTTGTCTGCTGGGACCCAGATGGCTTCCTGAGCTCTGCAGAGAAGCCCCCTCCGCGGCCACCCCGACCTCCTCCCGCAGGGGACATTGACTGTTGTAGTAAGAGCCGTCCCGTACTTCCCGGGGCCCAGCCCTGGTCTAAGCGCGCATCCTGAATTCGAGGATTTTGCTTCCCCGGCTCTCCATGAACCCCGCGCCCTTGTCGCCTGGTGTACAGTTAGGCACCTGCAGCCAGAGAGGTGACCCATTTTCCTCCAAGTCACACAGCCGAGAAAGCAGCAGAGCTGAGATCGGCGTTGGGGCAGCCACACACTGAGCCCCCCGCACGTGCTGATGCGCCCCGTGCCGGGCCGGGGGGCTCCAGAGTCTTGATCTGCAGTTCCCTCCGTGTGAGCACGAGGCTGCCCCAGCACGGCTTTCCCGCAGGATTCAGGGCACAGCAGTATTTTGCCGTCGGAGAGTGTAGCTGTGTGAGGAGTGCAAGGCGGAACGGGCCTGATCTCTACAGCTCCAGCAGGAAACTTAGCACACGCGGTGGGTCTGCAGCGGCTGCCCCGGCCAGTGGCCCCCGAGCAGCTGTCCAGCTCGTGCCGTGCTGCGGGGTCTCTGCATGCGGACTCAGGCTCCACGGTCCTGTGAGTGTGAGCTTCTGGGCGGGGGTGGGGTGTTCTCAGCTGGATGTCTGGCCCTTCTCGTCTTCCTCCTTGCTCCTCCACATCTCCTGGGCCCCCCGTCCTGTGTTTCGGGGCTCGGTTTGTATCTCAGACCGAAGTGTCCGGGGAAAGGGGGACCGTAGGAATGAGCAGAGGGATGTCCCGCGAGTGTGCGCTCAGGGACCAGAATTCCCACCAGGGCGGTGTGGGTCCTTCGCTAAGTCAATTTTCCAGCAGACCCACACCGTTCTCTGTGGAGCGGCCGTGGCCGCAGGGGGCTGTCTCCGGATAGGCAAACAGGTGCTCCGGGCCGTGGTCCCGTCCTGGGGCCGGGCTCGGTCCCAACAGGCTTTGTCTGCCCCTCATCCTCCCTGAGGCTGTACCCCACCAGCGTGTCACCCCTAAGACCCTGACCAAGCCGGCTGCCTCCCAGTGGCTTGCGTCCCCCCAGGGTTTTCAGGTCAGAAGTGGGGTTTCGTACAGGCTCCTCCGTGTAGCCTTGCTTGGCATTGCACGGATGGGGACATTCCCGGAGTCAGCATTTGTTGACGCGCTCGATCCTTTCGCTCCCTGGGCCCCAGTTTATTCCTCTGTGACCTGGGGAGGGGGTTAGACCAGAGGCTCCCTCCGTCTGGGGTAGTTTCGAGCGCCCCACGGCACAGCTTCATACCTAACACCTTCCCAGCCCGGGGAGGTTGCTGGGACGGGGACTCCGGGGGCCGGTTAGGGCTCAGGATCAGGACAGCGTGTCGGGAATGGGTGCGCAGGACTCCGAGCCAGAGGGCCTGGGTTTGCCTCCAGGTCGCCATGAACGTAGGAAAACAAGGCCATTCCTTTTGCTTCGCTTTCTCGGAACGGGAGCAATGACAACGTCCACCTCGGGGCTTGCCGTGTGGTTAAATGCTCTGTTTGATCTTAACAAGAACTTTGCAGCCACGTTAGCCATTCCTTCCCATTAGTCTGATTTTAGTTTTTCCTCAAACCCTTCATTTCTCTTCATTGTGTCCGAGTAGCTTTCAGGGCCCTGAGAGCTGGCTTTCCTGGCAGCAGATCAAGAATGTCATCTCTGGGGACAAAGGACGCGGCCGTCTGTAATCAGACAGCAGCTGCTTTAGCGCCAGAGGGGTGGATGGCACTTTCCCATTGAGACCCAGAGCACCCGAGACACGGAGGGGTCAGGCTGGAGAGAGCCACCATTGTCGCAGTGCCCCGTGCACTGGGTGCTGGCTGGGGGCATCGGGGTGCCATCTCTGGGTTAATTCACCCCTAGGAAGTCGGCTGTATTCTATAGCGTCCCTTCCCTACCTCAGCTTCTTGTGCTGAGCCTGTATCTTGACGTCTCCCCAGAACTTCTGCCATTACCTCCTGCTTCCTCTGGCCCTACGCTGTGGGGCCCTCACCTTGGTCTTCTCTTTGGCATCAATGAGCCGTCTGGTCTACCAGTCAATAGGGTATAGAGCCTTTTTGCCTTTGTACCTACTCCCACGTCCCCTGCCTCAGGGAGGGTACTCAGGGCCTTTGGGGGGGGGTTGGAGAGGGGTCCCTGGCCTCGTGACCTCATGCCAGCAGTGGTGGGGGCTGGGCTCAGGCCTGCAGGTGCTTCTGGGTGTGTGGCCAGCAGGTGACAAAGGGGGGAGCTCTTGTCCCTGGAATGGAGGCAGCGAATGAGTGTTTCTAATTGGAATGCTTGTTCTACCCAAAACCAGCTCCCTCTTCAAGGAGCTCATTTGTGGGGGACAGAAAAGTGGAATTTGCAAACATTCGAGCCCCTTCAGCTCTGAGAGCTTTCTTTCTTACTGGCAGAGACCTGCTGCCCCTGTAGGAGTGACACACACTGAATCTGAGGCCTTACGTAGAACGATCCTGGACAAACAGGTCTGTGACCCTGGTGAGTGGCTGCGGTGGAGGCTTCTCCACTTGCTCTGCTTTTGAAAAACTGCTTCCCAGCCTGGGCTGTTGCTCCTGCCCACGGGAACGCCCACCTCCCACCGTGCCGGGGCGCAGCCTCTGCTGTCCTGGGCATCGGCTTGAGGCAGGAGGGAGATGGCCTTCCTGCCTCACGTTGTAAGCGTTCTGGGTGCCCCGGCCCGGCTTCCCTCCCAGAACGAGGACGGGGTGGGGTTGGGGGTGGCGGCATTTTCAGAGGACGTCTGAGTAGTTCGCTGGTTATTCTACTTGTCAGAGTTCCTGCCGGCTTCTGCTGGTTCCAGAAGTCCTGGTGTGGTCATGGGCGTCAGCTGGCTGGGGTTCCCACAGCAAAGCGCCCCAGACCGCGTGGCTTGAATAGCAAGTATGTGCTGTCCCGCCGTTCCGGAGGAATCCGAGATCGAGGTGTCAGCAGGGTGGGTTTCTCCCGAGGGCTGTGAGGAGCCTGCTCTGAGCCTCTCCCCTGTGTGTCTCTATGCCAGAATTTCCCCCTTCCCCACCCGCGCACACGGCGAGAAGGGCTGACTCTGAACCGGGACGCCGGACCTCACCGGACGCTGGATCTGCCAGCGCCTGGATCTTGGACTTCCAGCCTCTGGAACTGTGAGAAATGTTGTTTCTGTTGTTTTTGAGCTGCCTGGTTTATGGTTTCTTGGTTGGAGCGGCCAGATGGGCCTGCCGCAGGGTGGGCGTCTCGAGGGGAGTCCCTGCTGAGTGGCTGGGATGACCACAGCCTCTCTCTGGGTCGCGCGGGGTCTCTCAGCCTCAGGGCTCGGGGCTCACGGCTGACCGAGGTGGCCTGCCCGTCTCCCCCTCCTGACTCAGGGCCCGGGGCTGTGGCTCTGTGACACATACACGTTTATTCAATATGCTTCATGTGACCCAGGTGCCTTCCTAAGGAAATGAAGAGCCGAGAAGTGTCAGACCTGAGTGTTTTTAGGGCAGGTTCGATGAAGAGGGGCAGGAGGTGGAAAACCATCTGGGACAGAAGTGTGTGAGCTCAGGGTGGTGACCTGGGGGTGCTCAGCAGGACCCGCCTGTCCCTCCCTACACCCCCCTTCTTGGAGATAAGGATGCTCTTTTCCTCCAGGCGTAGAGAGCGCCTCTGTCCCAGGAGGGTCTCTGACCTGCTTCCGGAACGCGTCAGAGAGTCCTTCCTGCTTCTGCCGTTGTCTCGCATCCCCTCAAGTATTCAACATGCCAGGACAGCCTGTTCTGAGGGAGTACGTCCCGAGCCCCGTCACTTCGGGGCCCCCTTTCTCCAGGAGAGAAAGGGGACTCAGCCTCAGCCACCGCGCCGTGGGTTCAGGAGCAGTTGGGAACAGTCTGGATCCTTGTCTGTCCCAGCCGACCCGCGGGGCTGTTTGGGGAGGGCGCACCTGGGTATCCGGGGTCGGGGGAGGCCTGCAGTGCGGGCAGATGGCCAGACAAAGAGAGGGTCACGTCTGAGGCGTGCGGTGCCTGGCATGGGCCCGCGGGCGCCTCTGCTGGGCCGCTGCGGGAGGCGTGGCTGAGGGGGACCCTCCAGGTACAGAGCGGGGGCTGGAGGGAGAATCTGGAGCGTGGAGAGTTGTACGGTCTGGGCTCTGTGGCTGAAGGGGAATTTAACCTGGACCTGGGGGTGTAGCCACACCCCAAAAGCGGAGGGCTGCCCCCAGCACTGGGCCCAAGCCGAGCTTAGCCGCTGCCCAGGGTGGGGGCACAGTGGCTGCTGGTGCTCAGGCAGGACCCACTCTCTGCTCGCCTGCAGGGCCCCGTCACCCTGAGTGTCTCCCCTTCTCTCCTCTGTCTCCCTGTCTGTCTGTCTCTGCCTCCCTCCCTCTGCCCTCCCTCTCTGTCTCCCCCCATCTCTGTCTCTGCCTCCTTCTCTCTCTCTCTCTCTCCCCCCATTTTTCTGTCTCTGTCTCCCTCTCGCTGTCTCTCTGCCTCCCTCTTGCTTTCTCTGCCGTGTGCGGAAAAGCAGCACTGACCACCCGTGGCCTCGCTCATCCCCTTCCCTCCTCGGCTGTCTTCGGAGGCCACTGGCTCCAGGAGGGCAGAGATCTCACCTGGGCCGCTCTCAGTTCCTTTGGACACATGCACTTGGCATACAGTAGGTGCTCAATGACCTCTCCAGGAGCGTTGTGCATGCCTGGCCACTGCACGCTGTGCCTGGGGGGACCTCTTTGGCTCTAGCTGGTCTCATCCAGGTAAGGGTGTGACATCTGTCCCCTTTGTGTCGCTCTCCTGCTCTCCCGGAATTTGCTCCGGGCCAGGTGAAAAGCTGCAGGCGGGGCTTAGGGGGCGGGAGGGACTGCGGTTTCCTCCTCGGGTCCTGTCCCAAAGACGGTAGCTTCTGGTTCCTGCTGGAGGGACCCAGATGGAGGACAGACCCAACCGAGGGGCGGGGTACACCCGGGCCCCTCTCCCAGGCAGAGGTCAGAGGCCCTGGGGTGAGGCGAGTCTGAGTTTGCATCGGAGTGCACCTGCTTCCCCGGGGAACGGGGCAAGTAATTAAAATTGCTGCGGCTCCAGCTTCTGATCTAAGGTGGGGCCAAGAGCAATAATAGTGACCCTCATACTTAGAGTATTGCACAGCTCCTCTAGTCTAGTGGAGGAGACGACACAGTGCTAAGTCCCTGGGTCGTCACAGACACCCCTCACCCCTGCGATTGTGGCTCTTAGTAAGTTTGGGGGGGGCACGGCTGGAGCCTGAGTGTCGGTGGCTGATGAGCATGAACGCTGGGAGCTGGGGGGATGAGCCCAGCTCTCGGCAAGCAGATGTCCCGAAGCCTTCCCTCCAGCTGTCATCACGGAGGCCGCCAGCTCCCATCGTGGGGTCAGCCCTCTGGATCGGACTCTGAGCCCCTCGTCTCCCATTTCCCTAGGATGGGCTCCTTTGAGGGTTTGTAAAGGTTTCCAAGGGATTCAGCAGATAGCCTGGTGGTGCCTGCGGTCCGGGCCTCGGTCCTGCCCTGAGAACTGTCCCATCACACAGCCCTGGTGCCCACAACGGACCTTTTCAAGGACCTTCTTCCTGCCTGTGCTCCTGGCTGGCTCCCTCCCCGACCCCGGGAAACTGTCCTCTTTCATTCAGACCCACCCGGAGCTTCACGATCCCTCAGGATGAACAGAAGTATGTCCCCGGGGCCAGAGGAAGGAGCCGGTGGTAGACAAAGCCCGGGTGGCCAGCGGGGCCCGGCCCGGGGATCCGCCTCACGTAGCCAGAGCAGAAACGAAGCAGGTGCACCGGCGGGGCCTGAGGCTGGACCAGGCCCTGGGTGGGGAAGGGGTTTAGCCTTGGGAGGAGAAGGGCGCCTCGGGGGAGCCTGGAGGAGGGGCTTGGGGCCGCAAGCAGCAGGACTAACTATCCTGCAGCCCTGTGTGGGTGCCGTGCCACCTGTGTCACACGAGCAAGGCTTCTGGGTCTCCGGATGTCCGTGAGGAGGATTCGCTGTTGATCCCGGGGAGTAGACAGCGAGGTGGAAGGTCAGAGGGAGGTGACACGGCCAAAGTCACAGCGGACTGCAGGGCCCAGTGCCGGCCCAGGCTGCTCTGACTCCCGGATCTGTTTCCTGCCTCTTCCCTCCAACAGTCTTCCCGAGAGCTTCCTCTGTGCCCGTCCTTCCTGGAGAGGAGGCTCTACCTGGAACTTTTGGGGCTGTTGGAGGTCTGAGCCTCGGAGCCTTTGCCCTTCATTCTCCCTGGGCCCACTTGCGTCTGGGCTGCACACAGCCTGTGGGAGGAGACCGGTCAGACCTTCCTGATTTCTCTACTAAGGAGATGAAAAGGGGCCGAGGGAGCCACGGTCCCACCCAACCGTTTGGGTCAAAGGCAGGCCTGCAAGGGTAGGAGTGACCCCCGTTCCCTGCATCTGGCTAAGGGGTGGGACCCCCGGTATCTCTGGTCTCCCTGTGGCTCATGCTGGGGTGACCCTGGGTGCTCCCGGAACCCCACGGGAGAGCAGAGCTCACGCGCCCTGCAGCGGGCCTGGGTCCTGGCACGACGGTGTGTGGCCTCTGAGCCCCGCGCGAGCTCCGCCAGCCCGGGCTCCCCGATGGCAAAGACCAGGCTTCCCCCGGACGCGCAGCCTGCCCCGCTCCGACTGCCGGGACGCTGGCTGCTCCGCGCTGCCTCCTCACCGCGAGTCCTGCTTGCAACGGCAGCGACTTGCGTATTTGCGTGGTTCAGGAAGGGGAGACTCAGTAAGACGCCAACTGAGTAAATGCCACTCGCTCTAAGGAAGTAATTTCTGCAGGTGGACACACGTTTGGGCGAAAGTGTCCTCTTCGTGCGGCCATCGGGGTGGCCGGTCTGCTTCTGCCTGCGGGCCTCCGCCTCCGTACTGGGGGACGGCGACGCGGTCGCTGGGCCCGGAGAACAGCTGGGCGCTTCCTGGCCTCCGCCGCCTGCTTCCCTTGTCACCGCTGTCCCCGGGGTAGCCAAGACAGCTGCTGGGTGGGGCTGAGCGGCCTCTCTCCCCGGCTCCGGCACCTTCCCCCTTGCGGTGTGGAAGGAAGCCCTTGTCTCCATGCAGTGTCCCACGGCTGCCACCAGGGGTCACCAGGCCCAAGGGCTGGAGGGTGGACGCGGGTGGATGCTGCTGGCCAGGAGCAGAGCCAGGCGGGGGCAGGCGGGCAGGCGGAGGAAGTCGGCAACAGCCTGGATGCGAGCGTCGGTCGGGAGCTGGGAGGCCAACCCCGGCCGGGCCCTCGGGCCAGCTGAGCGGTGGGCTTTAGCCCCTGGGGTGCCCTGGCGTCCCACCTGCCCTGCAAGGGCTGCGGGCTCTGGGGGAGTTCCCGGGACCCGGTGCTAGTGGCTTCTGGGAGACACGAGGCCCAGCACAGCGCTTGAGAGCTGGTGGCCTTCGGAGTCACCCTGAGCGGGCTCTAAGTCCCGAGTGGATGTGGGCCACCCCTTAACCTCTTTGAGCCCCGGCTTCCCCATCTGTACAATGGGAGAAATGACCCAAGGGTTGCTGGAGCGCTCATGGAAATACTGTGTGCGGAGCGCTTGTTGCGGCTGGCATGGCCGCGTCCCTCAGCAGATGGAAATGACGGCTCCTGTCCCCGTCGGGGGTTTTCAGAGGGACTGTCCTTCCGCGGTCGCCTCCTCCAAGATGCTGTGTGGCTCCTGCTGGTTCTTAATGTCCCTAATCTCCTGTTGATTAGTCCTGGGGTTTCAGCCAAGTAAGCACTTCCAATTAAAGCTCCTGCCGCTGCTCCAAGTTGAGTTGCCATGGCAACGGGAGTGGGGCTTTTACTTCTTCCCCGGAATGTACACGTGTGTGTGAATCTTTGTGTGGGTCTCTGCTTGTGCGTCGGGCTGTTACCAGAGCTCACCCCATGGGGCCTGGGGCCGGCAGGTGGGCAGACGAGGGAGGCTGAGAACCCGCTCCCACGGGCCTCCTGGCAGCCTGGGAAAGGCTCTGCCCTGGAGTGCTCGGCCCGTGTGGGGGAAGATGCAGGTTTCCCTGTGTTCCCCGTGCAAGAGGGGCCTCAAGGCTCCTGCCCAGCCCGGCTGCCAGGAGGAGGCCGTGCTGGGTGGCTGATGGTCCTGCCCGAGTCTCTGGAGCGTCACACGCACGAGTGCGTGTCTGTGCATGTGTCTCTGTCTCTCTCTCTGCGTCTCGGGCAGGTCTTTGGAGCTGAATCTCAGAGACAGAATTCCGAACTCCGCTCAGGCCCCGGCCGACAGAGGTCGGGGAGCTGCTGAGCTGGGAGCAGAGCTGCGAGGCCCGACCTCTGGGTGCTCTGAATTCCAGATGCGTTCAGCGTCGGTCCTGTGGGAAGTTCCTGGAAAATAGGCTGGCGGCTTCATGCGCGGACCGGCTGGGACTCCTTCAGCTGAGAACATCAAAGCAGCTTGTGCGAGATAAAATAAACAAAGAAAGAAAAAGAAAGGACACGTATGCACACACACACGACGTAAAGATACACACACACACCGACACACCCATGGGCCCCCGGTGACCCCAGTGCAGCCTTGTCTAGCTTCCTGCACATTTGGATCTGGGGCCCCAAAGTTTGTGGGGTTCTGACTGCTCCAGGTCTCAGCTCTGCCTGCCGTGAGGGACCCCCTCCCTGGGTGGAAAGACCTCCGGCCCAGATCTCGGTGCCTGGGGGTGGGGGGACGGTGAGAGACTTTCTCTGACACTGTTGAGAAAGCAGATCCCACGGAAGGGTCTCATAGGCCCCCTCCCCACCTTCCCCCCGCGGACGCTGTTGGAGGAATGTGCTGAGCTGGAGGCCGGCCTTGGGCTGTGGCTGGGTGGGGGGCAGTGGGTGTCGGTAAGCAGCTGGAGTGTCCCTCTGAAGCCCTGTATCCCTGCCGTGGCTCCCAGTCCAGAGAGGGGAGCCGACCTGCGGGGCGGGCTGGGTATCCCGGGCTGCCGGCTGCTTCCTGTGTGTTGGGAGCTGTCTGGGCCCCGCGGAGGAGAATGGTTCCTTGAGGGACAAAAAAGCACAGAGGTGGCTCCTGGGCCTGCTCTGGGGATGCCCGATTTATGCTCAGTGCCTCAGCCACGGGCTAAGCGTGCCAGCACCTGCACGAGGCTTTTGACCCGTGGTGGTGTGTTTCAAAGACAGCGTTCGTGGGATATTTTCTCCTAATTCTGGAAATGTGAGCTTCTTCGTGGGGACAGCTGACTTTGAAAGCAATGAGACTGGTTTTCTGAATGAACTGGGATTCACCGAGGAGCGGGTTTGACAAGCGGGACGGAGATGCCGACCCAAGGCCCGACGGCTTCCCCTGTTGTAACAAGTCAGCTTCTCCCCTCTGCATCTGGAATCATTCCAGCCGTCTTCGGGGGTCGAGAAAATAGTCGCACGTCGTTTTTGGGACTGATGGTCTGGAAGAGAAACCTGGTTGGGCAGTCTATGGAAACTGCTTCCCAAGACATTGATTTCTCCCCATTAGGGATTTTCCCCAATCTCTGTCTTAGCATCTCTGGAGTCTTCCTGGGTCCCTGCTGGTACCGCCCCCCTCACCGTGGGTGGAATCCCAGTCCTTTCCTTTGTCGTAGAACTATCCCCTCTGGCCCTCCAGGAGGGCTGGTGACAGGTGCTCGTGACTCCGACGGCTGTCCGCTCTGTGTCTAGTTAATTTCCTATTTGGAAACGAACACTCCTTTTGTCTTTGGAAATGTAAGGGGACCAGCCTCGTCCCTCCGGCCGCCTGTGATCATCCTGGTTTTCCATCTCGCATGTGTCTGTCCAGGACAGACCAGATCATGCTCTCCCCCCGGCTTGCCTGAGACAGCAGAGCCCCCCAGTCTCCCTGAGCTTCGTCCCTCCCAGCATTCATGTCACACTGGATTGTCACTGCCAACTTCCTTGTCTCCCCAACGAGGGTGGATCTTCCCATCTTCGCTGAATATCCCCAGCCCCTCACGGGGTTGGGCAGGACGTCCCATGCGGTGTCTATTTCCTGAACGGGTACCCCGATGGACTTCAGGAAGGGCCCCGATGGAGCTGCAAGACCGCTCGCTTTCCGCCGACCTCGTGGCCTCAAGTCTTTTACTTCGGTGGCACAGGCTGGTTCCTTGGTGCGAAATACCCAGACTCAGACCTTCCGGAGACATTTCCGGGTTGTTCATGTGTGATCTTAGAGGCCAGCGGAGGGAAGTACGTTCCCTTCCCAAGCCTGCCCTTTGGCTTTCGAGAGGACACCAGATACCAGGGGGCTAAATGTGGGTGCTGGCGGGCGTAAGGGCCGCCCCCGAGTGCTCAGGCCTTGATGGGGGTGGCTGGGGAGTCAGTACGGTCATCTATGAACTTGCGAGGTGCTGCTCAACTTTTTCCTCCTGGGCACGCAGCGCCACGATGTTTCCCAGTCTCTGGCGCGGCCAGTGCAGCCGCCGGACTCCTTTCCGGATGACGGGGGGAGAGGGTGGGAGGGGCGAGAGCAGCCCTTCCCGTTCACACCCACGACACCCTCCCAGGCTGTCTGCAGTCTCCCCACATCTTCCGAGGAGTGGAGTTCCTTCCAGGAAGGAATGAGCCTACGCCCGGCCCTCCTCCTGGCCAGGGCGGATCGCAGCACCACCACCCACGCTGCTGGTCTCACCTGACTGTCACACGTGCCGAGTCTCATTTTCCTCCTGGCAACCCCCGTCCTGTGAGCTGCCGCCCCGGGGTTTTCCCTGCTGCTCAGCTCACTGCCATGTTCCGGGGCCCAGTGCAGGGACCACCTGTTCTCGGTGGCTTCCCCCGACCTCCCAGGACTTTCGCGGGCCAGTTCGCTGGGTCCTGACATGCCCAGATTTGCCTCCATCCTTGTAGTTACCTCTTGATGTGATGGAGATCTGTCTACTGTCCTTCCCTCCGGACTGTGAGCATCCTGACGGGTGGAGGGATGTCCGTGTCCTCGTGCCTGGCAGGGTGCCAGACCACAGCAGGTGTTCCCGTGGAGCTGGAAGGGAAGGAGGGACACAGGGAGGGGAGCGAGCGAGCGCGCGAGAGAGGTAGGGAGGGAGACAGTGTCCTGCTTCCTCTTCTTTCTCAAAGCTGGCCCTATGTCCTTTGGTCCTTCTCTGGAATTAAGGCAACAAAACAAAGATCCAAGTGCCGCAAATGCCTCAGTTGTATACCTTGGGGCACACCTGGGTTCCTATTAAAAACTAGTCTTCTCTGTCACACCATCTATCCATTAAAAGATTAGGTCCCTTTTCTCTGGTCCATTTTTCCATTTATGGGTTTGCCTTTCCTTCTGCCCTCACCCCTGCTTGTGCTATTGCTCTTTCTTTCATCTCTCATCCCTGCGCCCCTCCCTCCCTCCTCCATCCAGTCACCTCTTCCTTCAAAGAAAAAGGTACTGTGTGCCAAGGGCTGTTCAAAACATAAAAACCAATGCCATGAAAAACTGGACAAAAATCCATGCTGTCATAGAGTATGCCTCTATCAATAATAATCATCTGTCTGTCCCTCCATCCCTCCGTCCGTCCGTCCATCCATCCTTTATCACATAGTTATGCTGGAAGTCAAAGCATGTGTTTGCTTCAGTCAATGAAATAGGAGCAGGACGGGTGTGTGTCACCTCTGGGAAGCGGCTGAGAGGCAGTTCTGGTTTTGTTCATTCCTTCCCCTCTAGCAACATTCTAGGTGTTTCCTGCCTCATCAGCATGGGTCCTGGGGCGAGGACCAGTACAACGCGCAGACCGCTCTTCCCTGCAGCGTCACAACCAAACTGCTCTGGACATGTGGCAGGAGAAAGAATCAAGACTTTGCTATAAACCATCACTTTTTTTCTTGTTTTTTTTTCTATAGCACACCCTGGCCTAGTCTGGCTGATGGATACAAAGTGACAGATTGTTTTCCAGATGGTTATGCCAATTTACATGCCCGTCCTCAGTGATTGGGAGTGCTTGTCTTACTCTATCCTCACCGCCTGGAATAGCATCATTGAAATTTATTTTAAAAATCTGATCATTCTGAGAGGTGAAGAGGGATCTTATTTTAATTTCCATTTCTTTGATTAGTAGGGAGGTTGATCTTATGGGCAGTGGTCGTTTGCTTTTCTTTCCCAGGAACCCTTTTTCTGTGCTGGAAACGATGACTACGATAGTGTCGGAGGAGTTCAGCTTAGTCCTACCTGGAAGAAGTCAAGGGCAAGCATGGGAAGTCCTGGGGAGCAAGTCCCCACGGGGATGAAACTGTGCCACGGGAAGTTCTCTGCTGGGGAAGAGCAGGTTTACAGATAGTGCAGGGGCTGGAGCTGGGAGGGCAAGTGGAGGGCAGAGTGCGGGTCCTGAAACCCCCAGGCCCTTGGCCGTCTCCCCCGCAGCCCAGCTTACACCCTGCCTGTCTCTGTTCTCTGAGTCTACAGGTGGGAGGTGGGACCTGGTGGGGCCCCGGAGTGGCCCTGCCCTGGCTCCTCCAGGCTCTGCCTCCCGACGGCTCCACTGGGGGCCTGGAAGCCCGCACAGGGCCGTCCCTCCCAGGGGCTCATTATCCCCTGGCTTATGTAAGCCTTTGCCAGGTTGCGTCTCTGGTCCGGGTCTTTAGAAGCAAGCTGCTTACATAACTGTTTCGACTGCACATTTGAATTAATTTCCAACATTAACTTTGCTTTAGAGTGAAGTCATTGGAGACCAGTGGGAAGTGGGGGGTGGGCTCCAGGGAGCATGTCCCTGCACCCCCTCCCCTGCCCCTGCCCCCAGCCCCTGCCCCGTCCCCAGCCCTGCTAAGTCCTGGGGCTGCTGGGAACATTGGGAAGTGGCATTTGTTTGGAAGAGGCCGCTCAGGATTCCAAATTTCTCTCGGTCTTTGTGCCACAATAAATTATTCAGGTAAATTGCTCCAGCCTGTGGAAAGAGCCAGATCACGCACAGGCCTTCAGCCATGAGGTTGATAGAAACAGAGAGACTCTGGCAGGCCGTGAAGGAGCCTGAGACAGGAGGCGGCTTACCCCTTAAAGGAGGCCGGTGGGTGTCCTTGGCAGGGGGGTCAGGGGCCGCGGGGGCCTGGTGGCCGGGGCTGCGACTGCCCTCCTGGAGGTCGGCTTCGTGTCAGAGATGGTTTCCCTCCATGAGGGTCTCTCCCAAGGCAGGGCCATGAGTGGGGACAGTGGGAGGATCCCTGGCCACCTCCTCAGTCCCAGGTCACCTGTGCCCTCAAGCCCGCGGGGGGTCCTGCTCTGGCCTGACACGACTGGGATCTTCCTAGAGGCCTGGGAGGGATGCGCGAGGGAGGGATCCTCACAGGGCCCAGGGAGCTTGCGGACCTGAGACTCACGCCCGCCATCGGCCTGGTGGCCCCAGCGGGCAGGTAGCCCAGAGGCGGAGCCACCCGTGGGGGCCTCCGAAGCCAGAGCTGGCCCAGGGCCTCACCAGCGTTTGCAGGGTGGATTGTTACCTTCTGGTGCTTTCCTCGTGTGGAGAGGCAGGCTCAGGTGTCGTGGCCTCCACCGTTCGTTAAGCCTGGAATCACACCTGGTTCTGAAAACTTTCTCCATCCCATCTGACTGGCGGATGCTTCTAATTGCTTTCTTACCCGGGAGAATCCTCCAGAATTGAGAAGTGGCCGGACAGCCCCAGGACCTCTGCTGCTCCCCTCGCTCGCCGGCTCCTCTTGTCCACTCTAGGTGTGAAAGCCCTGGGCAGAAACGAGTTGCGTCTGATGTATGAGATGCCTGGTGTGTGGGGCCTGGTGGGGACCGAGCATCGCCGGCCCCATCCCGGAGGCGAGAGGAGAAGGGGGTGCAGTGAGGTGGAGAGGACCGTGGGGGCCAGCACTCGGAGCTGATGGGAGACGGAGGATGGAAGGCACAGGGGTTGCCGCAGTCTGGGGGTTTCTGGTGCAGGAGAGAGGCTCTGGGACCTAGGATTGCGGGCTGGCCGGCCAGACCAGACAACGGCCCGGGAGACTCCCTGTGCAGCTGGAGGACAGCACGGGGCACAGAGAGCCAGCGCGGTCCTCACCCCTCTGCAAGGACAGAGGCAGGAGGGAGTTTGCTTCTCAAACAAGTCTTCATCTTTCTCGCGCTCAAACCAACCCCCCCCGAAAGGCTTCCAGGGGAGCCTCCGCCGCAGACAGACACGTTTTCCGCAAACCAGTCCTCGTCCTGGGAGACACAGACCGGGGGCTCGCGGTGCCGCTGCCAGCCCAGGGCTGCTCTGGCACGGGGCAGGGGGAGGAGGGCGGACCCCGGGGCTTCGTTCTCCCTTGAATTTTTCGGCACGTGCTCCGTGTGGGGCACGGCCCCGGGTGCGGGCTGCGGATGCGGCCAAGCTCCAATGCCAGCAGCAAACCTGCCTACGGTTGTGTGAGCAGCGAGGATGCCTCGGCAGAACGTGGCCTCTGTCACTGAGTGGCCCACGTGGACGTGGCTGTGGGCGGGTGTGCTCATCCCACAGCACGAGGCCGACTCTGGGTCGGCGTGGCCCGTGCTCGCCGGGGGCTGGAGAGCTGTCCTGGGGTCCCTGGCCCTGTGGGGGTCAGGAGAGCTTGTGGCATTGTCCGGCCTCCCCCACCTCCTCCAAGCTGGCTCCCAGACATCCTCGGGTCTCAGAGCCTGTTTCCTTCCTCACCAAGCAGTCAAGATCCGTCTGGGTGTGCCGGGCCCTCTGTGCGCCGGGCCTTCTGTGCAGGACACGGACTGTCCGCATCAGCTGGGTCCCGCCCCCGCCGGCTCTCCCTGATGGGGCAGAAAGCCACGTCCACCGGCTCCTTCATTCATCTGCTCGCTTTTGCGACATACTTTCCCTCGGTGTCCACCATGGGCAGCCTGGCACCAGGCTCTGGGGGCTGTGGGGAGCGCGATCAGGGGGTGCGGCAAAAAGGCGAATGGCCCCAGGGCGGCACTTTCCAGGGCTCCGGGATTTGGCTGAAGAGCCCTGTCTGCATCCTTGGGAGCACGGTGCCTTGACTCCCTGTCTCTCCTCCTCCCTCCTTCCGGGCCCTGTCTCTCCCTCACTCTCCCCTGCCCCTTTCTCCAACTAATTCTTGAGCACCCGCTATGTGCCATGTGCTCTTCTAGGCACGGGGGACCCAGCAGATGATGGCATCAAGTAAAGGCCCCACTGTCCTTGCTATAGGGAAGGAAGGAGCCAGGCAGGAGGGGCCGCGTGCAGCCAGCCCCTGGGAGTCTCGGCCCCTGGGGCAAGGCCAGGGTTCGGGTTCTCACACAGAGGTGTGGCTCTTCTGCGGGCTACTGGGACAGAGCGGAGCCCTGGAGACAGGACCAACCCCCCATCCATGTGTCCATGGCTTGTGCTCGTGAGAGACTCGGGGATGCTTCTGAGCTCGGGTGGGGGCACTTCTTGGAAGGGCAGCCCCCAGGTCCCCCTCTAGAGGCATGACTCTACAGGTCAGCGTTGGAGCCCAGTAGCCTGGTCGTTAAGGATCATCCCTGCCCCCCCCCCCCCGCCCCCGAGCAGTTCTGTGTGATGCACGTGGCCCCTGACCACAGCCTGGCGCTAGGCAGACATGGCGTGGACCGAATCCCGGCCCGCTGCTTACTTCTTCACTGTGTGACCGTGGGCGAGCGTCCGCTCCGTGGAGGGCCCGAGCTGGGGAGCCTGCAGGCCTGGGAGGGTCCTTCAGTCTGCGCTCACGTCGTCATTACCGCTGGTCTGCGGCTGGCACGACTGTCCGTGTCTGTGTGCCAGGACGCCGCTCCGGGCGCTGCCCCATGGCTGCTGGGGTGGGGGGGCCCGGCTGCCCGTTGGGGGAGGCGGACGACTGGCGGTCGGAGGAGAGACTGTGGCTTTCAGGAAAGAGACGTGCTCTTTCTGCTCGGTTGTTCATCGTTTCTGAGGCGACACCGGCGTTTCTAGCTGTTCGTGAGGCATGTGAGGAAAAACTTCAATCAGATCGTAAGTTAAATCCTAAGGCTCCAAGG
>RCUC01138152.1:0-39684 GCA_003697995.1 Taxidea taxus jeffersonii | reverse complement strand
GATGCCTCGCACTGCTCCTGACTGGTCCCTCCTTAAGGATGATGCTAAGTATTTGCATTCCTGGAGTCATGTCAACTTCTGAAGGGCAAAGGACAAAAAACACCACTAAATCGTGATGGGCATCTCTATGATCTAAGTTGGTAGAAGGAATTTATTTCCTTCTTCCAGCTTTGGGGTAACTGTTTCACCTGATCAATACCATCAGAGAAGGTTAACCTCAACATTGATTGACTCTGGCTGAGTGCAGCAGAACTCTTTACGACAGAAATGCTGCTATGAGATGGCATCCTGATTAACAAGCCAGTCAATGGAGACACACCAAAAATAACCTTTACCAGCCTCCAGTTTCCTTCTTTTTACATTATTCTGATTTTGTAAAATCAGAATACTGAGCCTATGTTTCATAGACGAAGAAATTCAGGCTCAGGGAGATTAAGTGTCTAACATGAGCCCACACAATGAGTTCGAGAGCAAGTTGGAATAGATTCCAGGTACAGAAGTGCTAAGATCTTGGGCTCCTGGAACTGCTCCATGGGCATCTTTTTCAGGTACCTCTGACTACAAGTAAGTTGCACTGAGCACTTTAACAGATATGGGTCTGAAATGAACCCACTTCAAATCAAATTCTGCCACGTACAAATTATGTTTGAGTGAACACTGCTATATAGAACAGAACAATCAAACATTAGGGTTCCCTTACCAGATTCTTATGGCATTAACCATAGGTTAACTTTTAAAGAACGTTGCATAGTAAGATTTCATTACTTAAATTATTCATGCCCCTTTTCATCAGATTCCTTTTTTTTTTAATTTGCCTCAAGAATTTGATTAATAAACTAACTATTTTGGGAGGCTTGATACCAGAGGAAATGCCTTTCATCCGCATTTCACTTTGCATATGTAGGAAGATGCTTATTCAATCACTTGTCACCAATGTAATATATACTCTTAGACTTGCAGTAGATCATGACTACTACTATATTTTTTCAGCTGTTGTGTACAAAGGCAGATCGACATGTTTGAATGTCTCCTGTTACTGGAGGGTCAAGAAATGCTCCAACAGTCTTAATTATCTTGGATAATAGCGACAGTCTGGGGAGACATTGATTCATAAGACCAGTTACAGAGATGTAGGGCTTTTCTCCTTCTGCAATCATTTATAAATCATTTTTTATATGTTTATCATATGTTGGGGCACCTGGGTGGCTCAGTGGGTTAAAGCCTCTGCCTTCGGCTCAGGTCATGACCTCAGGGTCCTGGGATCGAGCCCCGCATAAGGCTCTCTACTCAGTGGGGAGCCTGCTTCCCCCCTCTCTCTCTGCCTGCTGCTCTGCCTACTTGTGATCTCTGTCAAATAAATAAATAAAATCTTTTTAAAAAATGTTTATCATATGTTAAAACCATGCAAATATTTCTTTTCTTGTTTCACAGAACAAAACAAAGCCCTGAGAGAAGTCTAAAGTGTATTTGTTTTCTTTGCACATTTCATGAGGATCAGAATGATATCCTGTTTATCAATGTCTCCCCAACACTTCACTCAGGGCTTGGCATGTGGCAGATACTCATTACCCATGCACTAATAGATAGAATGAGTTATTAAAGTAGATTACAGATAAGGAATACAAATTTATGTTTTAAAAGGCAAACTGTTAACTCTAAATAGTTTGTCTTAGGCTCACTGCCTCGGTATCTGCTTGGGTTTATAGAAACACTCACACCAGATGAGTAAATATCAGCCTTTAACTCAGAGATAATATTTCAAAATGAATTTCAAAATATGATTAAATTAAGCTATAGCTTTCAGTAGATCTCTATTTGATTTTTGTAATTAATGAAAGATTTTAGTCAAATTTTATTAAAACTGTGGTGTTGTAGCACCTGGGTGGCTCAGTTGGTTAAGCCTCTGCCTTTGGCTCAGGTCATAATCCCTGGTCCTGGGATCGAGCCCCGCATCGGGCTCCTTGCTCAGCAGGAAGCTGTTTCTCTCTGTCTCCCTCTCTCTCTCCCCCTCCCAGTCATGCCCTCTCTTGCTCTCTCTCCCTCTCTCTCAAATAAATAAAGATTAAAAAAAAAACTGTTGTGTTGATACTGGATTTTTTTTTTTTTTTAAACTGTGCTGCTAATTAAAATGGATGAAGGAAAATAGTTGAGCCAAGTAATGTTGCTATTATATAAAAACAAACAAAAAACTTTCTGGGAAGCAAGAGAAAGAGCCATTCATTAACTGAAGCGATGATCCATTCCATCTTTCTAGTTGTCTGAGTAGAAAGATCTGGAAGCTGGGATGTGGCCTGGGAGATGGGATCATGTTGAAGATCTTGACTGCCGCGTCTTCCAGGTACACCACCAGATGGCAGAAGCTACTTGGTATGTATGGGAGGTCGTTCCCACATGCTTGGGTTTAAATCTTTTGGATCAGAGTAAGTCACAGGGATAAAAGGCACAGCACTGGGAATATAATCAGTGGTATTATAATAGTGGTTATATGGTGACAGATGGTAGCTATACCTGTGGTGAGCACAGCATAACAGACATATTTGTCAAATCACCGTGTTATGGACCTGAAACTAATGTAACACTGTCTGTCAGCTATGCTCAAACAAAAAACCAAAAAATTTTTAAAAATCATTCTGATCAAATAAAAAATTCAGATCAGAAAGTGTTAAGATGATGCAATTTCAACTGGGATTCTTTTGAAAAACATGTTTGCATGAATTCGCAGTCATTTCTTATGTCAAAAAGGAAGAACGTTAGGTGCAGAATCACTTATATTCATCACAATATAGTAATAGTTCTTGTTCTAGGATGTTCACATACAAGATGGTTAGAAGTCTCAGAAAAACAAAAGTCTCAGGAAGACAGAAGACCGGACTCCATGGGAGTAGGGAGGAATGGGAAGTTGCTGTTTAATAGGTATGGGTGGAGTTTTGGTTTTGCAAGATGAAGTGTTTTGGAGGTTCGTTGTACAGTGGGAATGCACGTGACTCTCTGAACTATACACTTAAAAATGGTTAAGATGTTAAATTTTCTGTAATGTGCATTTCACCATGATTAAAATGAAAAAGTCCAGGGATCCACTTCTGCATCTAAGGGCCTAACACACAATGCACTAAATTAGTATATCTAAAATATGGTGCTGGCTGACATCTTCGGACAGAATTGCTTCTCAGAGAAATGATTTGGTTAGAAAGGGACACTGGGATTTATCACAGGCAAATTTAAGAGGACACTAAAATGCCTGCCTCTCCGGTTCTCCGGTACATGCTCATTTAAAACCCTTTCTTTCCAGAAAGTTTAAGATCCAGTAACTCCTTCTAGTCAGCACTAATTTATACTGTTGATATTGCAAAAGAGGACTTAAGACTAAATCAACACAGACAATAAACCTTCCTGTTTCTTTCCAGATAATGCCTTTCTAGTTTCAACTAGAAGAGCACTGGTCAGCTCTCTGAACAGAACATTTCAACTATTAGTTATATTTCCTCTTGCATGACAACATAGTATTTAACTTTTTCACTACTTCTCTGTCTCATTATCACCAGCGAAACAATAAAAAATTATTTTCATTGAAATCATATTTTTGTGGTATAGATATACAATGGAATATTACTCGGCCATTGGAAAGGATGAAATCTTGCATTTACATCGACATGGAGGAAGTGGGGGGTATTATGCTGAGCAAATTAAGTCAATCAAAGAAATACAATTATCATATGGTTTCACTCATATGAAGAATATAAGAAACTCATATGAAGAATATAAGAAATATATTTAGCTATATGGGGGAAGGGAGGGAAAAACAGAATGGGAAGAAGTCAGAGAAGGAGAGAAACCATGAGAGACTCTTAATTATGGGAAAGAAACAGGGTTGCTGGAGGGGAGGTGGTAGGGGAGTGGGGTAATTGGGTGATGGGCATACAGGAGGGCACATGATATGATGGGCATTGGGTGTTATGTGCAACCGATAATTACTGAACCCTACATCTGAAACTAATGATGTAATATATGTTGGCTAATTGAATTTAAATTTTAAAAAAAATATTTAAAAATAATATTTTATTAAAATCTAATTTTATCAGTGACAAGGATGCATGACAACACAGCAGGATACCTATTTTTTAAATTAATACTTAGGGTGAATTAACTGGCAAGAAAAAAGGAGAGTTTCTCTGATTCTAAAGGGGTGGACCCCAAAACTTCTTTGGGGCATTATTTGTTTTTGAACTTGGACCTCCTCTTCTGATTTGAGGTCCCATAGAAACTTGAATCATTTGAGGTGTTAGTGCTTTGGGATCATCTTCCTACATACACCGTGCAGTTGCAAAAGCTTGTGGGATAACTTCAGTCTACACCGCCATGTTGGCAGGTATTTTTAGCTTCCCTGTCACACAGATGCAGCAACACGAGGGCTGTATGGGCAAGAGCAGTGTGCGGAGGTACCACAGTGTGGGAGGCTGCAGAGTGGCTGAGGGGTGAACGACTCTCAGTGTCACTGTTGATGTTCTACACTGGGAGCCCCAAAGTCGTTTTCCCACATATGGACATCCCTCGTGAAAGAGCCGAGAAGCTTAGATAATATATTATGGTGTGTATTTTCTAAAAAAAGGCTGCAGACAGCACTTGCCAAAAATTGCTCTATTTTTAATTGGTTGTTTATGTTGCTGAAGGGTGTGGGGAAATTTAGTGTCTGGGGAAACCACTAGGTGGAGAGTTTAGAAATGAGAAGGCGTGAAACCTAGGCACTGGACAAATATGGTCTGTTCTGGGCATGTCAGTGAGTTTGGGAAATTAGTCTGTGTCCTTTTCTTTCCTTCAGGTTTCATAGCTAGGAGGTGTTGTTGTATCTGCAACCCGTGTGCCCGATTCTGGACTATTCTGTAGACACCACTTTGTTTCCCCAGCTTTGCAACACCTTTCTTCTCCCTGACTAATCAACCTTTATCTTAAAGTGCCACCCACTGCCACACACTGACTAAAGAGTAAATCTCATGATCTAAGTTGATCTAACCCTCCAGCCTTTCCAAAACCATGAGTTCTAACCTGGTATCTGAACCGTATTTCAGAACACGACATCCTTACTTCTGATTCCAAAAACAAAGACGTGTGTTTGGTGATGTATGTTTCAAATGGAAAAGGAAATAGCAAAGGAAATATGTGAAAAAAGGTGGGGGCCTCATAGGAAGACAGGCCCACATCAGGTTTTAATTTTTTTGTTTTAATTGACAGAGTGTGAGAGCGCATGTGTGCACCTACACAAGGGGGGCGTAGAGGGGATGGGAGAGAGAATTTTTTTTAATAAAGATTTATTCATTTATTTTAGAGAGATGGGTGGGATAAAGGGCAGAGGGAGAGGGAGAGAGAATCCCAAGGAGACTCTGAGCTAAGACTCCCACCTGAGGTTGACCTCATGACTCTGGAATCATGACCCTGAACGGAAACCAAGAGTCAGATGTTTAACCAGCTGAGCCACCCAGGCACCCACCACACCAGGTTTTATTGCTTCCTCCATCTAACTACAGACAGACTTGAAGGACTCATCTTTAAGGCATGGATACAGCTCTCATTCCCTGAGATTCCCATCTGGTCCTTACCTTGCTTCCAACAGGAAGTAGAAACCAGTATATCTGATGAATGTAGACTAATAGGATGGAAATCCCAAAGTGGACAATGAACTATGGCTCCCCTTGATTACTGTGCCCTGTTACTGTAGACCTTACTTCTCAATAACTATTTCACTGGCTACTTGGAATTGCTCTAAATAAATCACATGAGAGCCGGAACCTGGCCCGTCATGTGAAGTCCGAAAACTTTGGGAGAGGAAGGAATTCTAGAAATTAACGAAGATTGCCTGCGAGCAATCTTCACTGAAACCCCTCCAAGCTTCCTCCATCATTTCAGTGTAAGGCAAAGGGCAGAGGGCAGAGCCTCTGTGGAATCTGTGCCCATTATATCAATCTTCTCTCCATACATTAAGCAAATATTTATTAAGTCTCTCTCTGTGTCCCAGGTAGAGTTTTTGGAGCTGGGAAGAGTTCTAACCTAGACTGGCAAAATCCCTGCTCTCACAAACCTTACATTCCAGGAGGAAGTGGAAGATAGCAAATAGATACAGAAATAGGGAAATTTCAGACAGTGCTACACACTCTGAAAATGAAAACAAGCAATGCAATACAAAAGGGGTGGCTTTCCTTATATGTGGTGGTTTGGGATGTACTCTCAGAACAATACTGAGTATTTAAATGGGGTCTGTAGGAGTGCTGGCAGTAGGGATGCCATCTCCAGCCCTCCATTTTGTTCATGTCCATGCAGTAACCTCCCTTCAGCAACGCGTTCCAAGCCCCTTGGAGGTGAATGTCCGCCTCGACGGGAACATAGGAAGGCTCGTTTGGGTCTTCCCTCCAGTGCGCAGATGGCCCACTTAGATTAACTAGTAGAGACCCTCTGGCGCATAGATGGTGCCACTTGAGATAACTACCCTTTGGCCTCACCACCCTGACCTCTACCTGTCCCCTCAATGCTATCAAATCTGGGGATTAAGGCCCAGACTTTGCAGAGAATAGCTGTGCAGGGCCTGGATCATCCCCGTCCCATAACCCCTGTCAGTAAGTTAGTACCACCCTGGTACTAAGTTTATAGCTGCCCCAAATCTCTATTGGAAACTCTGAATGGCCAGGAAGCAGAAGATGACAATTCAGAAAGATTCTACGCTTAATTCCAACAAAATGTATAAATTCAAAAGGGATCCTTTAACACAGAATTTAAAAGAAAAAGAGAAAAGGTAACATGATGGCCCATTGTGCACTAAGAATGCCTGAGTCTTCAGATAGCTCAGAGAGGCTTTCTTCTCTTGTCGATATGTACAAAAATGAGGGTTTCAAAAATTAGGGATGGCTAAGAATCGGGACAATCCTGCACAGGGCAGCTGACATTTCGACAGCAATACATTATTTTTCTCTATGTCTTAAACTTAAATTATCTTTTGTCCACTGACTTTATAAACTTCGTAAAAAAAATTTCTGATACTTAAAGCTATGAGGTTAAGGACTCCAGTGAGGATGAATCTTCTTATCTTTCTTCCGTCATCCATTCATTTCATTTACTCACTTTTACAAAATCTGTGTGCCCAATGTGAGCCAAGAAATGCCAATTTATAGGTTTGGAGCTTTTTTTTTTTTTTTTTTAATCTCATTCAATTTTTTGTAAGTTTTCCAACTTTTAAAGTACAATACAGGTATCAAAGTTCCTGGACTATATTTCTTCTCTATTTTATTATTTCTCTACTTTTTTATTTCATTAAGGGTCTGCCTTTTATGGGGCAGAAGAGCATTTTTCCAAAACTTGGCCCAAAGTTCACCTCTATCCATATTCCAGGCTCTATTACGGACCAAAGAAATTAGGAACTCATGGAGTGGGGCTTTGAAATCTGTATATTAAACCAGCACCCTGGGTAATTCTCATGCAATTGAGAACTCAAATTCCACAGCATTAATGTGAGTTTTGTGCTCTAGCTTAAGCCAGCTCCGCCCCTCACTCTGTAGCTCCAGAGAAGAAAAAGGGACTAACAGGACCTAGATTTCTAAGTGATTTTACATACAATGTCTCATTTGATTCTCAAAACCACCCTTCCAGGGAAGGCAGTAGAGATCTTTTGATTTTCATTTAACAGATAAGGGAACTGATGTTTAAACAACAACAACAACAACAACAAATGATGTGCCCACTGCAAGTACTTAGCAAGAGGCAGACCTGGGGCTAGATTTTTAGGTCTTCTAAGGAGCTCTATGCTCCTGTTCCTGGATTGGCCATAATTTCCCCACCTGCTGCAAACGTGGAGTCTGAGGGATAGCTCAGGCAGCCAGTGCTAGGTGGAAAGAAGTCTGTTCACTGTTCTGAACTGCTAATGTTGCCCTGGCCACTTCTATCACCCAATTATGGGGCTTCTTAGTAACAATACATAGTCTCTGCTATGGAATGAATTGTGCCCCCTACCCCCACACTATTCGTAGGTTGAAGCCCCAAGGTTCAATGTGATGGTATTTGGAGATGGGACCTTTGGAAGATGATGAGGTCGTGAGGGTGGGGTCCTTGTGATGGGATTTAGTGCCGTCCTAAGAAGAGACCCCAGAGAGCTTGCTCTCTCTGCTATGTGAGGACACAGCGAGAGGGTGACATTTGTAAGCCAAAGAATAGAGCTTTACCAGAACCCAACCATGCTGGTAGCCTAACCTTCAAACTTCTAGCCTCCAGAACTGTAAGGAAGTATATTTCTGTTGTTTAAGCCACACAATCTATAGTATTTTGTCACAATAACCTGAGCAGACTAAGACAGTTCCTGCTTCTTTGGTAATTTTGGTTCCTCAAAATTATTTCGGCATTCAGTCACCTAGTTAAGGCATATCTCCAGGTCTCCGTGGAAACCATGTCTCTCATGAAGTTTTCTACCAGGATGGAGTAGGAAAAGAAAATTACTCAAGAAATAAAATCAGTTGTTTTCAGAAAGGGGAGAATCTACAGAAACAAAGACTCTGGGCATCTAGGCACAAGGTGGGGGATTTAAAGTAGTCGGAAGCAATTCCCCATGGAAAAGCCATACAAGGGCAACACCCCCTTACAAACACGCTTTCTCCAGCACACAGAGCAAGGGCAAACATCGCAGACAACTGCAACAGCCATGAACTGCTATCGACTCTGTGCTTGATCTTATATTCTACTGTGTGATCCCATTCAGTCGTGAGAACAACACAGTCAGGTGGGGAACACTCATTTAACAACAAAAGAAACCAAGTTTCCAAGTTAAGAACCTTGCCTCCTTGCACAGGGCTATTATGGCAGAGCTAGAACTTAAACCCATGGCCTGACTCTTCCCTGAATCATCAGTGATACAATGAATCAATGAATCAAGAACCAATGAATGATTCTTCATTTCAACCATCATACATTCACCCTTCAGAGCAACAACAAAATCCTTCCATGCTGGGAGCTAAAATAAAGGAGTCTGGAACACTGAAAAGAAATAAAAAAGAAAAAAAAGAGTCAAAAAATAAATTAATAAAATAAAATAAAGGAGTCTATGAGAAATAAATTGGAAGGTCTTTCATTCCTACTTAGCATTGAATCAATAGCTAATAAAACTATTTTTACCAAATGGAAGGTGCTAGGAGAAGGGACTACGATGTCAGAAGGAAGAGCTGCTTCATGCAGACTCTTAAAAGAGCAAAGCTAGTTGGCATCAGTGGTGAGAGTCAGTATGTTCCCCCGTCTCCCCTGGGGGGATAATGGGCAGCATTTCTACAGGAGAATTCACGGCCACCCAACTAAAATTGTCCACATTTATGCTCTGAGTTGGTGTCATTATCTCAGTGGCCGTGTGGGAGTTTAAACCCATAATCTCTGCGTATTGAGAACGGATAAGACTCAATTCAAGTAACTCCAAGGGCTTAAGAAACCACTCTTAGGCAGTGCTTCGTTTTGGTGCTGAGTTTTCAATGTGAACCATTCGGAATTTACCGGTAGAGGAAAGAATTCTGGCAATTAAATGTCCGATGTGCCAACTGGCAGCGACTGACAAGGCCTCTGTTGTAACCACATCAGAGCAACAACAAAACGGCGTTAGATGTAGGGAAACAGTTCTCAGACCTCCCACACTGGCTGGGATGGGCCAGAGTGGGTTGGAGTTTACTTCCGGGAGCACAGCTTAAACTGAGGCATGAAGTATCACCAGCTGGGCTTCCCCTGATGATAGATCTTAATACCCAGCAAAACACTGATCTGATGAAAGTGGGGTTTTATTTTTGTGTTGTTTTTATTCTAAGTCAAACGAAGAAACATGAGACTGGTCAGAAATATTTTTTAGACTTCCAAGACACACAATTCATAGTCTGTCAGCGACTCGAAGTGTATCAGATCACCATGTGAAAGGAGTTTAAAACCTTCTTTCCAAGGAATATAAATTTATAGTTATCGTACGCATAGTAGCAGATTCCCTAAGGACTTGTGGAGGCCAAATGTGATAATCTGGTTTTTGCCTATTATGATTTAATTCAACGGTAAGATAATTGCTTGTTGGAAATCCACTGCTTTCATTTTTATTTTCAGTTTATTGTTCTAAATTAAGATTCACTCTATCTGGCCCTAAGTGTGGAAAACCCTATAATGAAGCAGCAGGACACAAACAAATGAGTCCATATGTAACTACGGAGCAGAGCTTTTTTGGAAATTTTATTTATTCGAGAGAGAGCGAGCGAGTGAACACAAGCAGGGAGAGCAGCAGGCAGAGGGTGAGGAAGTGCAGACTCCCCGCTGAGCAGGGAGCCTGATTCAGGACTCAGTTCCAGACCCTGAGATGATGACCTGAGTGGAAGGCAGATGTTTAACCCAACAAGCCACTTAGGCGCCCCATTGTGGAGCAGTTCTTGATACACTGTTATCTAGTGTGGGTGTGTTTTTTAAAAATTCTATAATGTGTGAGCATGTGTGCGAATGAATAAAATGACATTTGACATTAACTTTACAGAATGTTATTTCAACAGGGGATTGTATCTTCTAACAATACCATCAAGTTTAATTTTCCAAAAAAATGTTACAACACAGGGACTCTAACTATGAAATCTACTGAAAAGAACATTCCAGATTATTTTCTCACACTGCACTTTACATTGAAAAAAATAATTCCTAGGAAGTTAAAACTTGAAAGAGCCTGGGAGTTCTAAGGACTGCAATAATACTTGCCTCAGGATAAAGCAATTATTTCACCCCGGAGCACTCGGCTGTCCTTCTATCTCCACAAAGCCCAAGGCAACTGTTTCTATTTACCTTGTTCTAGACTTTGACCCTGATTATCTGGCTGCCTGGCAATGCCTGCTTCAATGTAGACCCTGTAGACCCTTACTTCTCAATAACTATTTCCCTGGCTACTTGGAATTGCTCTGGATAAATCACAGGAGAGCTGGAACCTGTCCTGTCCTGTGAAGTCTGAAAACTTTGGGAGAGGAGGGAATTCTAGAAGTTAACACAGATCACTTCAGAGCTGTAATTCACTGAAACCCCTCCAAGCTTCCTCCATCAATTCAGTGTAAGGCAAAGGGCAGAGGGCAGAGCCTCTGTGGAATCTGTGCCCATTATGTCAATTATATCATTATATCAGTCTCGAAGACTCAAATTAGAACCAGATTTTTGAGAGCACCTGCTTCTAATTCCTGTAGCATATTCCATGATATAATTTGATTAAAAGAGACAGAAAACTTAAGGGAGGAAGAAAGCAGGACAAACTTTTCATCAGTTTGAAATGACAAAGAATTAGAAGGGATGTCTCATTCTATAAATTGTCCAGCAAGTCTTCAAAAAAGTTTTATTTCCTTGCGTTGTCAGTTTATACTGCTTACGTTTACATTTACCAAAAGTTCAGTATAACCCATCTTTAGTCACTTGTGATCAGGTTAAATACCAGAATTCACCCAGAACCCAGCATTGCTGAATCTTGCAATGTTAGAACAACAAATAAATTTATACTTGTTGGGGAATTAACTTGGGATAGGGCAACACTCCCATGTTAATCCTTAATGTTGTTGGAACAGCAATGAATCGAAAAAAGTCACAGAATCTACTAATAAGAAATTTAAGTAAAATGTGGAGTTGATAATGACACTGCCTAGGATATATTATTTAAGAGTACCTGACACTTCTATAGTATTTTTTAAGGTTCATGTGTTTTATTTGAACTTACAACAGATAAGCTAGCATTATTTTTCCACTTTAAATAACACTATAGTTAGCAGTCCATTATGTTAACATCATGTTTCAGGCACAGATACTCAAGAATTAATACCAATTTCATCCGTATCACAATCCTATTGTCCCTTTTTGCAAAGGAGGAAAGTAAGAATCTGAAAAAAATAAATGAATTCCTTAAAGTCAGGCAGCAAGTGGGCTACCTAGGATATTAAGCCCTAACTGGAGTGCACTGAGGCCTGATATTTATTTTTCCCATATATAACTAATACAGAGCAAAAGTTGAAATTGAAAGAACTGTATTTTATTTATATCTTCAGGTGTTGCAGGGTGGGAGATACACCTCTGGAGAAGGTGTAGCAAACTGCTACACCTGTCCTCTTTTTGTCTATCAGTGTTGCCATACAGGTTATATGCAATTCACATGGCAAGGGAACCTTTCCCATCACAGGAGGTACAGGTCACTTAAAGATCATATGTTGCGGGGCGCCTGGGTGGCTCAGTGGGTTAAGGCCTCTGCCTTCGGCTCAGGTCATGATCCCAGGGTCCTGGGATCGAGCCCCGCATCGGGCTCTCTGCTCCGCGGGGAGCCTGCTTCCTCCTCTCTCTCTCTCTGCCTGCCTCTCTGCCTACTTGTGATCTCTGTCAAATAAAAAAAAAAAAAAAAAAGATCATATGTTGCAAAATATAAACATAAGTTGCGACTAAAGTAATATGATAGATGTCAACAGTTTCTGACAGGGGACTTCAATATGCCAGGGTCACAAAAACTCAAAAGTTGCAAGCTTAAAGGTGGTGAGACCAACTATAATCCCAGGTGGCATCTGGAAACAGGGAGACTCCCTCCATATTTAAGAGCCTTTCCTAGGTTGATGACCTTTGTAAAGGTAATGGCAAAATTAATACAGCTAACACTTTGGAATACCAATCAACTTTAAACATGGTATTTGAAGATCAACCATTTGCATAATTGTCAAGAATTTTTAAAAAATACTGATAATATGCTGAGAATTAAAATATGGTCTCAGCTTTAAGATTTATAGCACATCTTTTCCCTTTACTCAGTGCTCCTTATTCCCTACAAAATGACAGCTACATGAGTCTATAGTAATCTCAACATATACACCCTGATTTTTTGCGCATCTCTGTTTTTAATCAGTACCAGTGACAAAAGCAGTGTTCAAAAGGTGGTTTCTCCAACTCAAGGCCAGTCTGTGAAGACACTACTCATTTGAGACAAAACCTATTTCCTTACAAATCTGATCTCATTGGATTTGACCTAAGTCACCCTGTTATCCCTTCTATGACCCAAGCTGCCTGTCTTATTCTTACATGTTTTAAAATACCAAAATCCTGTCTTATGTAAGCTGTCTTCTGAATTTACCCCATCTAATCATTAATTTGTCTTCGTTTTCCTTTGGAATGATTCCATTTTTAATATAATGATGTCTTAATTCCTCACCTGCATTTTAAAATCAGCTAATAATAGACATTACATCATATGGCTGGTTGTGAGGACTGAGTTAATATACTCACAAAGTGTTTAGAACAGTACCTTGCATATACAAAGTGCTATGTAATTTTTGGTTACTATTAGTGAAATTATTACTGAATATGTAATAGGAGATCACATCCTTATCCTTTTGTTAGGCATGATCTCTTTAGAAAATTTCAGAAAGAGACAAATCAACTGCATGTCTAGGCTTTTAGAGATAATGCTTGGTAAGCCCAAATAAGAAAAAAAAAAAAGGAAATAAATTTCCTATCATCCTAAATCATAAATCAGTTACTTTAAGTCTAGATTCTGTTTTAAACGTTGCTCCTAGCTTGGAGCCTACCTTGCCTGTACATACATCAGTTAGAAGAAGCGATCCCACTGATTTACACAGGAAGACTGGGATGTTAAACCCTTGAAGCCGAGGGGATTATATTTCAGTACAACATCTACTTTTCAAGGGGAGTGATTTGAAGTGCTTTAAGAGTCATCATCTCTTCCTTCTAAAAACTTCTCACTCTGATCTTTTTCTGTTCATGGACGGGTAGATTTTTCTCTGTTTCCTTATCATAACACTCCGGGCAGAAAAGTCACCAAATTCTTTTTCAAATACTATAATTTTATTATACTTTAATAGGAGCAAGAAAAAGCTATTTTAGGTTTTCAGGATCTTCTATATTAAAAAAAAAAAAAGATACCCAGGACCACACTTGGTGCAAGATTCAGGGAGCCATGAACACATTTCATGTGAATAGCAGCCCCTAGATTAGGTTCTAGGTGAAGGGTATTGGAGCGGGCTGTCAGTGTGGCTCCATTACAGATGTCTAGAAGATAATGCTGTATGCAGCTGGGGACCATAAAGGAAAATGTCTGGGCAAACGCACATGAGCGTAGTGCTTGATGGTCTAAAATATTCTACAGATATTTCAAGAACTGCAAATCAAATTATAGTAAACTGAGCCTAATTGACAATGTAACATAAAATATTAAAAATTTCTTTCTTGCTCTTTTTCTCTAATATCAGATTTTGCAGAACATTCCAAATCTCATTTTAACTGTGTCTACTCTACTTTATGTTTAAGCACAAATAAAAGACCAGCAGAAAATCCTAATAATATTCATTATGGGTAAATTCTCCTAACTAGTGAAAAAAAAAGTAAAATTATAAACCCTGATGCAGAGATTTCTTATGCTAACATTTTTTATTCAGAAGGAATAGCGTTTGTTGGTTTTTTCCCCCTTAGAGGGCAAACACAACATAGTTTATAAGGAAACTTCATGAAAAAGAAGTATTAACTCAAATTTTATGAATCAAAGCTTTAAAAATGCTCCAGCATTATTTTTCAGCATTATCATTTTAAATCATTTTTAAAAGTAAATAACTATCATCTAATACCATGTGCTCATATGTATGCATGTACTTGTGAATATGTATGGAAAATGTGTGCGTATGTGTGTGTGTATAGGGGAGCTATTTGGCCCAAGAAACATGGACCCAGGTTATAGCTTTTACTCTTCCCCCAACTAACTATATGATCTTGAACAAATTCTCTTAAATGCTCTGGGACTCAGTTTCCTCATGTGTTAAATGAAAGGGGTGTTAGACTGAACCTGAGACTTCTTCTCATTCACTCAATGAAATAATTCGCGCACTCCCCACCACATCGCTCTGGCTTAAAGTTATGTCTCCATCATAGAAAATCACTTGTGATATTTCATTGCCCCACATCATGAGCCCTTGAGTACAACTGCTTGTTTGTTCATCATGCTCCTCCTTATAGCCATCCTCTGACGCCATCTCTGGAAGGTTAACATCTATATCCTAACTGTAAGCTGGGCCAGGTCATGAAGCTGAGTAGGCTCTGGGTTTCTACCTAATTAATCAGCCCAGTGGTGTCCTACATCCAGGCCCCGGACTTAACGTCTCACCCTTTCCCTGCTCAAACGCTTTCCCTTCTCATCTTCTGAGAGCCCACACTCGAACTATCTTTCTTTATTGGCCTCCTTTGCTGCCTCCTCTTCCTCTGCCTAACCTCTCGACATCAGTAGTGCTCCAGGGCTAGTTCCTGGGCTCACTTTGCTTCCATCTCTACATTCTAGCTGCCAGGCTGACACCAATGGGCATCTCTAACTTACACGAAAGTCCACTTTCCTCACAGCCGTCAGAGGGATTTTTTTTTCAGAGTCATTTTTTAAAAGTATAAATCAGATCTCACCACAGCCCTGGTTTAACACTGCCTGATGTCTGCCCACCACACTCAAAACCGTGTCCAGCCACCTCTCCCCGGCCAACAGGGTTCTGTGTCCCCTGGCCTCTTCCCCCGTCTTTGTTAACTCCCCCATCCCGGCCACTCCTGTCTCTGCTGGGATGCCTCCTCCATCCTGCTGCAAGTGAGGAGCACCTAGGTGGCTCAGTTTGTTAAATGTCTGACTCATGATCTTAGCTCAGGTCTTGATTATCAGGGTCGTGAGTTCAATCCCCGTGTTGAACTCCATGCTGGGCATGGAACCTACTTTGAAAAAATAAAAAATAAATAAATAAATAAAATCCCTGAGCAGCTCATTACCATCTGCAAAAATTTTCAGGCCATTGCTATTCTTCTCCCATGAAAATATAAGCTCCGTAAGATCAGGAACTTGTCTTCTCAGTTCACATTGAAACACTGGCTCTCTGAACAACACCTGACACATAGAAGCAGCTCAATAAATGTTTGCTTCATAATGATGAATGAATGCTTTCTGCCTTTGCATCTGCTGACACAATCTATGTTACTTTTCTTTCATAATTCTAATTTTAATTTTACAAATAAATATGTGATGTTCAAAGCATGTCAGAAAGACAAACTGATTTTTTTATAGTATTTCATATTCCTATCCAATCTTGTTTCACTTTCACATGAAGTGCATCTATGGATCTTCTCCATTTTGTAATGGACATGTAATGTAATGTAATGTAATTATTAATTACAAAATGTAACTACATTTTGTAATGTAAAAGACTGCCTTCTTAAGACTGATTATCCAGTATGTAAGTGATAAAATCTTCAGAGTCTAGGGAAGGCAAATTTTCTATAACTATATCTGAAAGTTAAAAAGAAAAAGACTTGATTATTTTCTAAACAGATCATAAAGTAGAAATCACAAAATCCAAAAATCTTCTTACTCATTGCATTACTGTTAATCACAGAGACAATGAAGTGTTTTATCTTCATTATTCTTCATATATTTCGATATTTTCACATTTGCCAGGATACGCCAGCCTGGAAATGCAGTGGTGAAGAATGACGCACTGTAACAGTAACACAGGTAAATTCTCTAGCTCAGTCTCCAATAAGCGCACTGTGAAAATCCCAGCCCTCCATCTCTCTTCCCCAAATTGTTGCATTTGGAAACAAGGGGTCCTTGGTGTGCCTTGCAACACTCCTGAGAAGGACAGCCCTTTCTACTGTATGAAGCCCACCTTCCTCCCTTCTGTTCTGCTGCTCATCTGCCTCTTCTTTGGTCCCTACCCGAACCCTATCCTTCTCCCCACTCCAACGGCTGCTGCTCCTCTAGCTGCCTTCTGACACCAATCACCTCTTCAGCATTACTACTGCCTGAGCTGCCCCAAACACTGCTGGAAGGAACCCCCATAAGGGACCTGGCAAACACCAGTCAGTGGTTGAGGGAGTTACCCAGTTACTCACCCTCCCTCCACACACAGTACAATCCATCACTCCAGAACTGGTTTTGTCCTGGGCTCTCCTCTAGCCAGACTGTACTCTCAGCCATAGGACCCCAACCTCAGGCCCCAGAACTGATTCCTCAGGCCTGCTCTCCCAGACACCAATCTCAGTTTTCCTTCTAGCATCCAACTCAACAGCAGGGATTCATTCCCAAGCAATCAGGTCCTGGAACCCAGAGGTTCCAGGTACACTTTTCCACCTCAACCTCTGCTCTGCCTTCCAGATGTTACTTCATCATTTGGTGCTCATGGGTTGTGGCAGCTAAGGGGCGGATATCTGTTTCTACTTGTTTGGATCATTCTATGGGGAGCACTGCTGATGGTCAAATCACAATCTTTCCTCCATGGATTATCAGTCCTCCATGAAAATCACATGCTGATCTGACCAAACAGACCAACTCACAGCCTCACCAAGAGCCAAACTTCCAGGGGACTGTGGGCTAAAAACTCAATGTCCCATTTGTTTCTGATTGCAAAATAATAATTAGTAATTAATAAGCTAGATGTTAATAATAATAAAATAATAAACCACCATTATTCTGTTAAGTCACGGACAATCATTAACATTTGGTACATTTTCCTATCTTTTAAAATATGGTATAGTAGTCCATCTACAATTTTGTATTTTCTTTTACTTGAATCATGAGCATGTTCAGATATCCCTAAATATTCATCAGCAGTAAACAAGATTCCATGGATTTGTCACTACTGTCTAGTTATTCCCCTAAAATTGTTTCTAGTTTTTCCTCTTATACAGTTCTGTGAAAGAAGTATTATACTTAATATGGAACAAGTCTCTTATTATTCCTTAGGACCAATTCCTTGACATAAAACTACTGGGTCAAAGGATATGAACATACCACTAAATTGTTTTCCAGAAAATGATACTAATTTAGCTTATACTGGGGGCCCATCTCAATTCACACTCACAAGCATGGAGTCTTCTTTTCTTTTTTTTTTTTCTTAAATCCTTGCAATCTTTGCCATTGTACAATTTTAAAAGTAAGTTCTTATTTCAATCTATATTTCTTTGGTAATATTTTGGTTAATTTGTAAATTTTTTCCCCAATTGTTGGGATAGCCCTCATTTTGTTTAGAAAATACTTTGTTTAGAAAAATACTATGGATATGACATTTCTATAGTTTCTATTGAAAAACTAGTCTAAAATTATTATTTTTATAGTCCTATAAAAATAAATTCTATTCAATTACCACTTGTCTATACTATTATGCTCACCTGTCATCAGTAGCATCTTCGTTGAGTCATACAACTTGACAGAGACAAAGTTAAAAACTGGAAAAGAGACTCATCTGGAAGATTTCTTTTCAGTGAAATTGGTCTGCAAGGAAATTACTTTGTGTGTAACATAAAAGGCTTACCACAAGTTCTTAGAGCAGTTTTCAAAGCATTAAAAAATATTCTATATACATCTCTCTTTGTGTATGGATATAACATCTAACTCTTGAAAGATGTTCCTTTCCTTAGCAATGACTTAGACCACATGACTCTCTTTAAATCCTGTTCTCTTCTTCTCCTAAAAAAATTCTTTAAGGCTATGCAATAGTTTTTCCCATGGTTAAAAGTCTTCATGTCTCAGACTTGTAATAATGACCCAAATGAGCCCAACGAACAAAATCAAAAGCTGCCAACAGCACACAGGTCCTAATGATGTCTTAGGCAGAGCCCTCAGTGTAGCAGAGACACCAGCCAGCTGCCGAGAAGCTAGATGAGTGTGTGGGCACCGCTGTTACCACATCCCAGCTGTGCTGTGTCAGGCTTGCTAACGAGCATGGTGGCAATATGATGGGGCACCGCATATCTTCCTGACATTCCCCCAAGCGACTTTGTACAGTCTCCTTCTATTAATTAACTTCATCTCCTAGCCTTGTGCAGCAAATACTTTCTTAGTGCACATTTGAGTGGCACACAATGGTGAAATACACTTGGGTTGATTGGCTGTCTCAAAAATGACAGCACAACAGGGACAAAATAAACTATTCTAAGCAAGACTGCTGGTAAAGTTATGGGAATAAGACAAAACCAACTTGGCATCAAGATGCCGTCACGCAAAGCTTGTCAAGAATGTTAAAATCATTTTCAGCTCCCTCACAAAACATAGGAGGAGGGGTGATTGATGGCTAGTTCATAAAATAATGAAAAAACATTAAAAAAAATTATGTGCTTCTACTCAGCATTTTAATCCCTGATAGGGATGACCTTTGGAGATTAGATGAAAGGACACAGAATTTAAAACCACAAAAATACTTTGGGGAAAAATACAGAATTCATTGCCAAAAATGTTCATCTGAACAGGTACTAAGGGATTAATTAACACATCCAATTGCAAAGCCCTTTTGAGCAATTAGTATGTTCATGGCTCTTTGCTAAGTGATTTTGGGGAAAAGTATGTAGCTTTCTCACTACCTGATGACCTACTGAGTATGAGACATATATTAATTCTAATTTCCACAACAACTCTGCAAAATTTGGAGACAGGCTCAAAAATCAGTGTAGCTTTTTTTTTTTTAAAGATTTTACTTATTTATATGACAGAGATCACAAGTAGGCAGAGAGGCAGGCAGAGAGAGAGGAGGAAGCAGGCTCCCTGCTGAGCAGAGAGCCCGATTTGGGGCTCGATGCCAGGACCCTGGGATCACGACCTGAGCTGAAGGCAGAGGCTTTAACCCACTGAACCACCCAAGCGCCCCCAATGTAGCCTTAAATACCACATCTGGAACTTGAACTCAGGGTTTCCTTTACTGAGCACAGACTCTTTCTGCTATGGCACACTGTTTCTCAAATAAGGCATTAAAAAAAAAATAGAACATGAGATCCATCGCATTGGAAGATACAGACATAAATATTAAAAATACCGTATAAAGAAGATGTGGCATATATATGTATGGTATGTGTGATACACACACACACACACATACATATATACAAATGGAATTACTAAGCCATAAAAAAGAAAGACACCTTGTCATTTTGCAACAACATGAATAGAGCCAGAGAGTGTAATGCTAAGTGAAATAAGTCAATCAGAGGAAGACAAATGCCATATGATTTCACTCATATGTAGGATTTAAGAGACAAAACAAACAAAGAAAAAAGAGACAAAAGCATGATATAGGTGGATCTGGGGAGAATGGCAAATATTCCAAAAAGAATGGCTAAGTAAGACACACAGTCATGCAAGAACATGTTGCAGCTGGAGAACTAGCCTGGGCAGAGCACACGAGAACTCAGAGAGTTGGGAGCAGGGGTGGGGGAGAGTGGAGAGGGAATGGTGGGTGCTGTGGTTAAAGAGAAGACTGGGGCCAAATAATGGAGGGCCCTGTGGGTCAGGCTAACACATTTGGATTTTGCCTTATAGACCACTTGGAGCCATGAGTAAGAAGTGAGTGACACATCACACATGGGCTTTGGCAGTAATGGAGAGGATGCCGGAAAGGCAGGGTTATTGGTTGGGAGGTTATAAAAGAGATGCCCAGAGACTAAATTGCAGAGGTAAAACTCAAGATGATAATTTGACTGGCTATCGGGAGCAAGGTAAGGATAGAATATACATTAGGCTTGTTGGCAGTATGGCTTCCTGGTCAGTGACTAACATGGTAGCTGTGTTTGGCATGTTTCATCTTCATCTTTGATACTCCTTCCTTCTAGAGAAAGGCAATGTTCATGTCTCCTTTCCTTGGTTCTGGGGTAATCCACTATGCTGTGGGACTTCAGGGGCTAGGTCAGCAGAAGCTTTGCAGCTCCCATCTAGGCCCCTAGGAAACTGGAATTGCCATATAAAAAGTCTGACTATCCTACCAGAGAGATTATGTGGAAATACCCAGAGGCTACCTGGAAAAGGAAAGGAGCCTCTGCGAGTCCAGCTTTCCAGCTGCTCCCACACAGGTGCCAATATGAGCAAAGACCAGCCAGCTGCTCCCTGAATTCAATCAGCTGACCTCAGTTGATACTGCCTGATTTTTTTTTTTTTAAGATTTTATTTTATTCATTTTTTAACAGACAGAGATCACAAGTAGTCAGAGAGGCAGGCAGAGAGAGAGAGAGGAAGAGAAGCAGGCTTCCCGCTGAGCAGAGAGCCCAATGCGGGGCTTGATCCCAGGACCCGGGGATCATGACCCGAGCCGAAGGCAGAGGCTTTAACCCACTGAGCCACCCAGGCGCCCCGATACTGCCTGATTTTATAGAATGGCCAGGCCATCCAGGCCATAGCTCTGCCTGAACTTGCAGTCTGCAAAATTATGAGTCAGAGTAAAACACCTGTTGCTGAAGCCACTACATTCTGGGGTGCCTTGGGAAAGATAACTGGAACCTCCCGGTAAAATGAGGTGGCATGATTCATTTTACTTCTCACACAGATGTTCTGTAAAGCTAAATGAACAAATATTGAGGGGGGTGACAGAAATTAAAGTAACTTAAAATGCACATTTATCTGATGATTAAAATTCAGGATGCCAGTGAAATATTCAAGGAGTGATTCCGCAGTGGATATCTGTAGGAAAAATTCAACTTACTGTGGCATTTTGTTTTGTTTTTTTTTTAAGATTTCATTTATTTATTTATTTGACAGAGAGAGATATCACAAGTAGGCGGAGAGGCAGGCAAAGAGAGAGAGGAGGAAGCAGGCTCCCCGCTGAGCAGAGAGCCCAACTCGGGCTCTCTGGGACCCTGGGATCATGACCTGAGCTGAAGGCAGAGGCTTTAACCCACTGAGCCACCCAGGTGCCCCTCAACTTACTGTGCTATGCCACCCAAAGGAAGGGGAGGAATTCAGACAACACTGAGGCTACCTCCCCAGGTTTATTCTGGTATAATCATGACGACCACTGAATTACTGAGACAGATGTTCTGAAATTAAATGCCAAGGTTCATTTTCTCTTAATAGTTTGAAAAATGGCCGGAGCTGCCTAATATCAGTTATTAGGACCAAGAATAGAGCTTCTAAGCTAAACAGAACACTTTGCATTTCAGGAATGATAAGAAAGCTTTCCCAGGGCTTCTGCCCACACACACAAAGTGAATAGAAATAGAGTACGTCTGGGAAAGCACAAGCCTTCAACTACTTGATTGTTGACCAGACTTGAGTTGCAATTCTGAGGACATAGGCAAGTTAAAACACATTTGCAAACCTGTGCATGTCTCTGAAGCTTCAGTTCATGACTTCTTGTCCTCATTTGTGGCCTGCCAACATCATTTAGGGCTGTTGAAGGAGTGCTCAGTGATAGTCTCCACAAACTGTTTTTGTGTTAGAGAGTCCTGTCCTAAACTGGCATCTCAAGCTACCCAGGTCAAGAAACCATATCAGTGTCTATTTCGAGAATGAAGATTCACCTGGCTAGCACAATAGTCCTATTCACAGTGTTCTGTAGCCTGCCTGAGTATTTGCCCCTTAAACCCTTGACAGTGGAAGTGAAGTAATCAAGTTAGAATGAGTCATCACCACCCAGCAGTCAATGCAAGATTTAATGCTCAACTCCACACAGAAGTGGTTAGATTGTCAACCCATAGAAGTTTGTCATGTAGATACCACTACTAAAAAGAAGCCAATTAAGTTCAGAACCAGAGCTTCCTATGTTACTGCTTGGTGAAAAGTCCCCATTTATTTCTTTTCCCAAACTCATGGCTCATAATCCTCCCCTTTCTCTAAGTCACAGGGAGCAAAATGCTAATTGATAGAGGTCTAATGACAGTATTCCCACTGGAAATTGTTTTGTTTTATGGAATGCGTATTAACAAATTAGTTATTAGAGTTTTATCTTTGGAATCATTTTGTGAAAAGAAAAATGCTGATTGTTGAGGATCATCCCTTGCTGGCAACTAAAAGGCCAATGTAATTGACACAATAGTGAAAGTCAAGTACATCAACTCCTACTGAGAGGTGAAATTATGGTTAATTAAGAGAACGTTAAATGAAATGCTCTTAATTCACCAACTAAAATATTTAAAAGATAATTAACAAATTTGTTGATGCTCTTTTTTATAGGTAGTAATACAATTCTAAGATCAAAATACAGAATTCATTGTGACTAAAACATATTATCCCTGTTTCTTTTTAAGTGTTTATGAGCTGGGATGCACTGGCTGGCAAAGTTAGGGATGAATTCTAGAACCGTGGGTCCAGAAGAACTTCATATTCTCACAGGAGGCCAGAACAAATAATTTTTTGTTTTGTATACCCCAAAACATATTTTGTGGGGTTTTCTGTTGGGTGCTTTATTTAATTTAAACTCAATACAGTGAACATAGAATATATTATTAGTTTCAGGGGTAGAATTTAGTGATTCATCAGTTGCATATAACACCCAGTGCTCATGACCTGATATGCCTCCTTCATGCCCATCACCCAGTTACCCCATTCCCCCACGCTCTCCCCTCAGTTGTTCCCTAGAGTTAAGAGTCCCTTATGGTTTGAACTCCCTCTCTGTTTTTTTTTTATCTTATTTTATTTTTCCTTCCCTTCCCCTATGTTCTTCTGTTTTGTTTCTTAAATTTGACATATGAGTGAAATCATATGGTATCTGTCTTTCTCTGACTTTTTTGCTTAGTCTAACACCCTCTAGTTCCACCCACACAGAACAAATAATCTTAACCATATCATTAGGGCTGAAGTCTACCCTTCTATCCAGTAAACTTCATTCTTATTCTAACAATGATTTGATGAAGGAAATAGTCTACTCTGTTAGGTTGGACTTCCCAGAGGCCGGGACAGATCTGAGGTCATGTCTGTAAAGCCGATTCTTATGTTGCCTGAGTAAACATATTTTCACTGAGTAGCTATATTTTCATTTTTACAAAATGTTCCCCCAAATCGTTTATGCTGCCCTGATAACTCATTGGTGTTTTAACTAAAAGACAAAACAAACAAATGAAAAATCCTCCAAAACTGTATATAGATTCTAGACGTCTTCGGTTTTGTATGCTGAGGCTTGATCCTTTCATTATATAAAGGAAAATGTGCCAGCTTCAGGCAATGTGCAATGAAAAGAAGCTGGCTGCCATACTGTGCTCCAGCCATGCTGGGGCCAATAGCACAGTCACTAACATCGACAGAAAAGCCTTAGGAGGGAAGCCACATGCTGATCGGGCATTACATTTTGACATCATGTATACAATATTTGGAAAATTCCAAAAAGTAGGCCCAACTCATGCAAACGGCAACAGCACATGATTTATTTAGTTCAACAGAGAAAATAAGATATAAGACTTTGTGTTGCTTTTAGTAAGCTGTATCTCGAACCACTTCCTTACCTTTATAAACAGAGCCAGGGCACCAAACAAAAGCTTTTGAAAACCCTCTTTGAAACGAGGTAAACAGAAGTTATAAACAGAATGGAATTTCTTGAAAATTCTGAGCTATTATCTGTGATTTTGAAGCGGTTTTATAAAATAATAAAGAAACATGTCTTGAATGCTTCCTGTGTGCCAAGCAGCTCAAAGCACCTTATGCATAATATCTCATTTAAACTTCACAACATGCAAATGAGATGTTAAAATCACCTCATTTATCATCTGCAGAGACAAAGGCCAGCGAGGTTATATAACTTGTTATAGCTGTGGAGAATGAGGCTCAGGGCAGTTCAGTGACTACTCGTACAAGGTCACGTAAGCAGTAAGTGGTAGAGCCAAGGTTTAAATCTCATGTTCCAGTGCCAGATTCTGCTCTCAGCGCCTCTGTACACTAGACAGTCTCTCACATTTAGAGAGAGCACCTTATTACAAAGAAAATCTGCATTCAAACTCCAGGTAAGTCATTTTTACTTGCTTCACAACATTTAAGGATACCATTGATTCACCCTTAACTTCAGTGTCTCAACTGCAAATTAGGAAGACCAAGCCCTAGTTCATAGGGTTACTGTGAGGATTCTGCAAGCATACACATAAAGCACAGGGGACAGTGCCTAGCACATGGAAGATGCTGGAAAATTATCTTGATTTTTCCTTAACCAGTTTCCTTGTACTTATTTTTAGTTCATTCCTTCAAAATTCATGGAATATTTCCTTTGTACAAACACTCTGCCAAATATTAGAGGTTCAGTAGTGAATAAGATAGATGTGTTCCTTGTTCTTGAGGCAAGAAGTCAGAAAATTTTTTTCTGTAAAATTCCTGAACAGTAAATAGTTTTGGTTTGGTGGGACATAACAGTATCTGTCTCAACTACTCAAGTTTGCCAGTGTAAAAAGAGCCATAAAAATGAACATGGCCGTGTTCCAATAAAGTTTTATTTGCAGAGATAGGCAGGAACTGGATTTGGCCCATGGGCCACAGGCCACAGTTTGCCAATCCCTGATCAAGACCATGAAACAAGCCATTACAATAAAATGTGGAATGAGCTAGGTACAGGATATACCGGATGTTATGGGAACACAACATGGCAGGGCCACTTGACTGATTCTAGGAGGATCAGTGACATCTCAGAGCTAGTGACATAGGAGGTGGTCATCAAAGGGAAAAAAAACCCAGAGGGCCCAGAGACAAGAGATATACATGATGCATTTGAGGACGACTGTGTGAAAATGTTCGACGGCTGGAGCAGACAGGGACAGGATGGTGGGAAGGGCAAGACAGGGCTAGCCCAGGATGGGCTCTGTTAATGAGTTTGGAGGTGATGCTAAAGGGAAGAGGCTGCTGTTTTACTTGGGAGCCGGACAGGGTCAGACTATATTACTGTTTGTAAAATAGTAGCACATTATCGAACTACAAACAATTCCCCTCCACTAACAGGTCCCAGGTCGCTGAGCTCTTTGTTCTTGTATAGTTTTTCTGATCCTTTCTGTCTCCACTTATCTAGTTGTTTGTCAACCATCACTTCTGACTAATGTGAGTCCACTGAGAGAACTTTTCTAATCTTGTTGGCCGCTTCTAATCTGCTATAATATTTAAAACTATTTATTCAAATGTTTGATATTTTTTTATTTAAAAAAAGAGTAAGTATCAGTTGAGTGAACTTTCATAAATAACACATATTTATGAAAAATAACTTTCATAAATAACAATATAAATAACAGGGATAGAGGGCTCTGTTACTCCCTGTGTTTCCTTACTTGGAATTGCGGAGTCAATGATCCCCAGGTAAAGTTCTGCCACATGAAGAGCAAGTAGCTTGCTGAAATTTGTGTGATTTTCTACTGACACATTTGTCTAGAAATCTGGGTCATTACCAAAAGAAAAGTCCAGGGTACAGCCACCAAACTCAACTACTGTACTTCCTATAATCGCCAAAATATACCTGAAATGTTACCTTTCCCTCCACTCCCAGCCATACCTCCAAGACTGTTCACCACAAGCCAAAGCATTTACATTTTTTTTTTCTCCCTGATTCTATTTAGTTTGAAAAATATACTCTCAGTCCTCTGGACCAGAGAATGTGGTAGACATTAGTTTAAATGACAGTGGGTAGCAAGGATAAGGGGGGACCAGATTGTTTTGCTTCTTGTTGTAGAGTTAATTTTCAAAATTTTTCAAACTGAAAACACCTTACATTTCAATAATAAGGGACTTGTTTATTATCTTCTTATTTCAAATTCTTTGAAGGCTATTATAAATATCAATAGAGCTGGCTCATGAGAAATATCAAGATGAGGTATACAACAAGATTATAATTTCCTCAGTTAGACTATGAATTCCTCAAAATTGAGGCTAACTTTTCTCATCTTTCTATCCCCTACAGTGTTTAGCATAATGTCTTATCCAATTAACTACTGTTCAGTAGAGACAAACAAAACAACCTTCACTGAAACTTACTGAAAGGTTTGTATTAATTAACATTATACACGGAGATTTTCTTTCCTCTTCAATCTGAAAATTTTTAAAAAAATGAGCAAGTTTCCATTTGCTTCCTATGAGGACAAAAAACAGAGCAAAGCCATTTGGCAGACTGTAGCTCATTCAATATTTATGAAATTAACCATAACCCAGAAGAGTCCATCATTTTAGATGCCGTAACAATGATCTTCACAATTGATCACCACATAACCAATTCAGCGATAGGAAAGATGATGGGTCCAGATCAGGAAGGGGTTTCCAGATATTCACTGAGACCCTGAAGTGGTCCCTAACTCCTGTGGTCCCACATCCAACACCCATTTCCTGAAGGATCACCAAGATGAGAAAAGTGTCAGAGCATAGCGGGGACCTCACATCAGTTCTCAACTACTTGTCAAGGAAATAACAGAAATAGGAAAGGAAAGCAGTCATCCTGCTTTTCTTAACGCCCACCTCAGAAGAGTCACATTCTTGGGAAGCCTAGTTTTTCTCCCATTCAGCTGAACTTTTGACATCTTACTCTTTGGTCACTAAAGATCCCAGAATCTGTCTCTTTTGCCTTTTCCATAGCCAAAAAGGAAGATCTAACACATCTTCAAGGTACGTGTTTGCACTTCCCAAAACAAAAAGTAGTTAATTTCAAGGACACAATTAAAGAATTTAATGCAACTCTTCCCATAAGTCCTATTTCATTTATAGTGTTTTGTACTTTAAAGTGCTTCTTTTCACACAGATATTTAGAGCTCAGCATATCTTTCTAAATGTAAATATTATACAAACTTTAAAAGATGTCTATAAACAACCATGAACACTAATTATAGTAATTTTTTTTAATTTAAATTATAACCAACCACCAAGCATGCCAAATATTCAATGTAATCAAAGAAAACTTCCTTTTTATATGTTCTCTTCTCTTATGACAACTTTACAAAAGAAGCCTAAAATAAAAGTCTATAAATTTCAAAGTAGCACAAATTCAAAAACTCTTTTATTTGTTGTTATTCCCTCAGATCCTTTTATAAATGCTCAGACTTACACAAACACGAACCTATATTTTCCCTCAGGGACATAAGGCAAAAATGACCTGCATGGGTGTTCCAGGTTTGGCCTCAGTATGTTAGGTTATGCCGCTATAACAAAACAAAACTAAACCAGAACATCAAAACCTCAGAAGCTCAATACACAAAAGTCTCTTTCTCATTCTCAAGGCAATGGGACTAACACCAAGCTTCATTCAGGGCATTCTGCTCAACTGTCACTGACGGATTCTGGCTCACGGAAGACCCATCTCAACACACACTTCCATATCTACCAAGACAGGAAAAAAGAAACGTGCAAACTACACACTGAATCTTAAAGTATCTACTCAGAAGTGACACCCACTTTAGTAGTCACAGTTCTTTGGCCAATGCAAGTCATATAGTCCTGAGACCTGAAAGACATAGTTGTGAACAGCACTAAGGACAACCACAATTTAAGGCAGACCTTGCATCCAGAAACGAACCCCTTAACTTAATTTACATACCAAATTATGTTACATATACTAAATATATGTATATATATGTATTTATATATTTATATTTGTGTGTGATGTTAATGTAAGAAACAGATAAGTCATTCTCAAACTCAGCATCAATGCAAGCACTCTATTATACTTAACTCTGTTTTCTCTCTTTGAGAGTGAAGAAGAAAAATCACAAAGTCATTCTTAACCCAAGTATACATTTCATAATTTCCTTACCATGAAACTAAGAGAGAAGACAACTTTTGGGTAAAATTACAAATCAGAAGGTTTCTATGTATCAGAGCATGAGGCAGATGAATAATCCATTGAATCTTTCATTTTGGCTCACTAGAGCCTAAATATATCCAGTACTTGAGCAGATGGACATAGCATAATTCAATAATAATGTGAATCTCTAAAGCCAAAATGTAAATTTTTTATGCTTTAAGTTTTAGATGTATACTTTGATGTAGCTAAATATTCATTTCAAGAGATTATCTAGCTCTTAGTTACATAAGCTTATATAAGATTATTCTCAGTGATACTATTCTTATAATTCAAAAGGCTAACATTATAATTGGAAAAGCTTTACATAAAATAATAACCAAAATAATTTTATCTCACTAAACATCTACTGAGTATCTACTAAGCCCCACAGTACCCACAAGGGATCCAAAGTTGAATGAAATAGAACTATGATCTTCAATCCTTTGATAGTCTGGTCTAATTATCCTACTGTGAATTTTTTTCTGACATGTGTAAGAATCTCATCATTGTTGTATTCCCTCCTTAAAATCTTGCAACTTCATGTCCATGAAGACAGGAAAATTTGAGGAGGAAAAGGAATTGGAGTAAGAAAGAGAAATGTAACTCCTGACCTTTCTCTTCACTGATGACTAAACATATGATAGGATTTGATAGTTTTGCCATTAGGATTGCTAGAATAAATAGTTCTACTTTCACAATAGGTAACGCATTTAATTTCTACTGCATTTCTGAGTAAGCTTCCAAAGAAGCCTAATCTATGTGCCCATCAACTTCCAGCTCTCCTCCAACTATCAAGATATTTTCTGTTATTTATATGCTTGGAAAGAAACCTTTTGGTTCCAAACTCACTAGTGACCCATTGGATGCCCTGAAAGGGACAGATCAGTATCTGGCTATAGAAATCTGTGCTTATGGGGGTCACTGGATCTGAAGCTACCCAGAGCTTTCAGAGACCTAGGAAATCTCTGAATGCCTATGAAACTAGCTCACCTGAATATAAAGTATCCCAGCATTGGGAAAGTACGCTTAGAAAGTACTATGGTTAGAAGAGATTTTCAAAGAAATTAACTGAAAAGAACTGACTGAACAAAAGGTGTTTCCAAGTGAAAAGGGCAAAAGGATATTTAAAAGTTGAGTGAAACATTTTCATTTTTCCCTCTCCCAAGATGTGACGCATTCCTATAAAAGGTGTTGTCTTCATTTTTTTTATAGTCATTGGTCAAGCATGAAAAATCTGAATCAGAAACAAAGGTTTTAGCTACCATAATTAAAAGAGCAGTAGCACACGATGCTCAGTTGCGATTTTTTTTTATTTTTTTTTATTTACTTGATAGATCACAAGTAGGCAGAGAAGCAGGCAGAGAGAGAGGAGGAAGCAGGCTCCCTGCTGAGCAGAGAGCCTGATGCAGGGCTCAATCCTAGGACCCTGAGATCATGACCTGAGCCGAAGGCAGAGGCTTAACCCACTGAGCCACCCAGGTGCTCCTCAGCTGCGATTTTTAACTTTTGTCTTTGTTTTCCCTTGAGTGGGCAGTGACAAATACCCACCCTGAGAAACTGAAGACAAAATCTCAGGGTCTTTTCTTGGTCCTAACACTCACAGGTAATGGAAACGTGCCGTTTCTAGGACTCGGTGGAATGCACTTATCTTGCGTTCATAGCATATGGTTCACTTTCATTACACATTAAAAAAAATATTAAATGCTAGTGTTACCTCTTGCAAACTGTGAGAAAAACACTGTAAGATATAAAAGGAATCATTTGACCCAAATCAACCTGAAGTGTCACCTTATTCTAGTCCTTGCTATGCTAACATGAAAGCTCATTATACTCTGGTAGAAATTTATTTCTGAAAAGGTTCATATTTCATGGGCCATGTGGTGTGTATGTCATATGATATGCTGGTTACCATGGTGAAAAATGAACTTTTCTTTTAAAAGAAGTAACTTTGCCCTTTTGCTCAGTGGTATTAGCTTTATTCTGATTCCAGTGTTCTTCCAGAGAAGAGGTTAAAAACAAAAACAAGGGGCACCTGGGTGGCTCAGTTGGTTAAGCAGCTGCCTTCAGCTCAGGTCATAATCCCAGGGTCCTGGGATCAAGTCCCACATTGGGCTCCCTGCTCAATGGGGAGCCTGCTTTTCTCTCTGCCTGCCGTTCCCCCTGCTTGTGTGCTCTCTCTCTCTCTCTTTCTCTCTGTAAAATAAATGACTAAAATCTTTAAAAACAAAACAAAAACCAAAAACACAACACAGCAGGAAAATGAAGAGAACCATCTCAGGAAGACATCTCCATTATTTTTTTTATGATTGATTTATTTATTCACCTGAGAGAGAGACAGAGGGTGGAGAAGGGCAGAGGGAGAGGGAGAAGCAGACTCCCCACTGATCAGGGAGCCCCACAACGTGGGGTAGGGAGCAGATAGCAGCTTGGTCCCAGCACCTGGGATCAGGACCTGAGCTGAAGGCAGATGCTCAATGGCTCAATGGAATGAGCAACCCAGGGGCCCCAGACACCTCCCTTCTCATATTGCTTTTGGATTTTGTGAAATTTGAATTACAAAGAAGATAGATGGTGTACATATACATTAATTGTACCACATGGTATTTAAAATGGAGATAATTCTGAGGTGATTCAATTACCTACAGTTAAAGTTGCTATAAAATTTTGAAGAATAAAATGAATGACTCTTGGTATTTATGGCTCCACATGGAATTGAACCCAGGGATTTTCAGTTCTATCACTCACAACACCTCCTTTGAGAAACATCATTTTGTGTGGTCTCATTTGCTATATTGAAATGAAATTCATGGATAATTGAACTTACCTACACATTCACTTTTTTAAAAAAAAACCATTATAAGAATCCAACTGTAATATAAAAGAGATAAAAGGAAATGAATTTATAATAAAGTAATCTGTATTTTCATAATGTAAATTCTCAGGTTGGACAACTGGAACAGAACTTCCATATGCCTGCTCTTCATTGTATAATCACCACGAAAGCACTATGGAATCTACAAATGTGTGTTCTTAGTGCCTCAAATACCATGAGCAGTGTTGCTACTGATGGATTTTAGAAATGTCGAACAACTGTAAAAATCAGAACAAAAGTAAGTGTACTTGTTTTTAGATGTACACTTCTACTAGGTCCCTGAGAAAGACACTGTGGATGAAAACTGGATTTATAAATATGTCAGCAGAGTTAGGTTTAGGTTCAGATGATCAGACAGGCTTCCCAAACCTATCAGTTCTTCCTTGGTGGGGGCGGGGTGGGGAGGCTTAAGGGGAGATGGCTTTGTGAATGGCAGAGGACCCCTGCCCTTACTTAACTAAGTGCCAACAGCAACACAATCATTGAGACAACCCCCCCCCCACATGCATATCGTCACCTTAGGGAGAGGAGTCACCCCCATTCAGAACTATTGTCCTGACTCATATTAAAACGGAAGTTTATGATAAAAAGCTAGATATCTACATTTTTATAGGTTTCTCCATATTACAGACTTTGACTTAAAGCAGACAACAGATGCATGGCCAAAATTACAAATAAGCCTTCTACAAGATTCAACTTAATTGATTTATTTGCCATCATCCATGTCATACTTTCTGAGGGAGTAGCAATCTACATTCATACATTCAGGGGTCCCCTATCACTGCCATGGCCTGAGTAACCAACGGCTGGTGCTGACCCTGGTTGACTGCTCCTTTAGCTACTCCTACTTTCTAGTGTTGGGTGTCCTCTTCTCATTGGTGCGGTCTCTGCATATTTTCATACTTCCTCTTGAGTAGAGCAGAATGACCAGCGAGGCAGTACAGAGAATCTGGAAGCAGACTCTGGGCTCAGACCCAGTTTGGCCAACAGCCCTGTGACTCAGGGCATGTTTCCATCTGTAAAATGGGATGAAAAAATACCAGTATCTTCAGTTTGGTGTGTAGACTAAGTGAGTTATTCCATTAAAGAGCTTAGAACAGGGGCTCCTGGGTGGCTCAGTTGGTTAAGTGCCTGCCTTCGGCTCAGGTCATTATCTCGGGGTCCTGGGATGGGGCTCCCTGCTCAGCAGGGAGTCTGCTTCTCCCTCTAGTGCTCTCTCTGTCTCTCAAATAAATAAATAAAATCTTTAAATAAAAAAGTGCTTAGAACACTGTCTGGTGCAGAGCAGGCGCTCACTAAGTACTGGCTGTTATTGTTGGCCCCACAGTCCAAAGGAATGGAGATGAATGATATTTAAGAGTCTCTTTTAAGGTGAAGAATCCCCCCAGAGGGTCTCAGACACTGCAGACTGGAAGAAAACCTAGAAATGTGAAATCACAAATGCTAAAGCGTGTAACTGCAGAAATGTATGAGAAAGAACTTTCAGGTTTCAAAGATACAAACATGTTTCAAGGAGCCAGTTCTGTTCTCATCCAACAACCAGGAAAATAGCTTTTCAGTAAAAATGTTCCACAAAAATAGCGCCCACAAAGCATAACATTAACCTTTTTCTTGTATATGGGTAGATGTTTAAATCTATTCTCTTTCAGGTTTTAAATGATTCACTTTATTTTTTAAAAAAAGTTTTATTTGAGTAGAGCTGACACATGATGTTATGTTAGTTTCAGGTGCACAACACAGTGATTCAACATTTCTCTACAGTATGCCATGCTCCCTACAAGTGTAGCTGCCATCTGTCACCCTACAATGCTATTACAATATCATTGACTATATTTCCCATGCTGTGGCTTTTCTTCCCATGGCTTATTCATTCCACAAAGCTGTAGTAATCCAACCAGTATGGTACTGGCACAAAAACAGGCACCTAAGTCAATGGAACAGACTAGAGAGCCCAGAAATAAATGCACACTTATATGGTCAATTAATCCATGACAAAGGAGGCAAGAATATACAATGGGGAAAAGACAGTCTCCTCAATTAAATGAACCATTTTGATAAAGTTAACTCTGGCTCTAGCTTATACACACATGCTCACTAAAAAGTCATATTCACTCCTATTTTCCTAATGTGATCAAAGCATACTACTGGTAAGTTTCATCCTGTTTTGAAGTTTACATTTGCAACATTTATTCTAAATGCAGCATCAGCATATTTCAAAGTAACAAAATCATTCATTCATTTTTTTCACTGACCCCCGTATACAGAGCACTGACAATTTTCTTGTTACTTAGGAGGAGTGGGAAATAATGAACTAGGAGAGACAATCCCGGTCTTCAACAAGCTCTCAGTCTCTTGAGGCAGACAAGCTGACCCACATGGATAGCCAGTCAGTGTGCAGAACGATGTGACTCTAGCACGCACAGGGTAAAGCTGTCCTATTACAGCTGTGCTGATGAGCCGTCTGCAAGGTTAGAAAGTCAAGCTTTTTAATTTCTTCCCTGTCTGGTCTGTACAAACTGTGTGAATTCCAGTAAAACAATACCAACAACAAAGAACTGTTTCTTTCTTGACAGCAATGCACTGGTAGCAAGTACTCAGTCAAAGAGAAAATTCCAGATTTTGTCTTTGCTTTCCATAGGTCATATTTTAATAAAGAACTCCGGGATGCTAACCTCAGATCCAGAGTCCCTAGGCACCTCTGAGAGGGGACCATGTATGTTACCTATTCTGTAGAGTGTGAGGGTGATACTTCCTGATGGCTGGAAAATTAAATAATTGGCCACCAGAAGTGTCCCCAGTTCTAGGAATCAGAGTGGTTTCAAATAAATATGATGTGGCCAGACTGTTGACTGCAGTTTGCCTTCTTTATCCAAGGATTATGTATACTGTCTTTGCAGCAGAGGCAATCGGAGTCACACAAACCAGGACCTGAAGTTTGGAAATGCCCCGAGATTTGTTTCTTAACCTCTCAGAGCTTTAGATTTTCATCCTCCAAAGTAAGAATAAGAGCACCCAACATGCAGAATTACTGTTTGGCTGAAATAGGACAATGGGACAAGTATCATGGCAGATAATTAATGTTTGTCTCCTTCCTAGACTTCTCACATTTCTGCATTATCACTGTGCTCCTCAATTTGCTTTGTTCCTTTCTATGAAGATTGTTTTTTAAACTAAGTGCAGAAATTCCAAAATGCTCAACACATTTGTTTCAAAGATGATATCGCTTGATACATTTTATTATCTTTTTGATGAACTAGTTAAATTACCTGGAGCTTATATATAAAAAGAGGAATCCTAATTTAAGTAGCACCTAGAACTCTTCCTCCACGATAAAAAAAAAAAAAGCGGTTATGAACTGAGTCTTGCCATCCTCAGAGTCCTTTAAAGTAGAATGGAACTAGTGATGGGTTCTGCATTGGTCCCATGTCCCAAACAATCCCCCATATTTCTAAGCAGTTAATTTTGTAAAAGATTTTTTTTTTTTAAAGATTTTATTTATTTATTTGACAGACTGAAATCACAAGTAGGCAAAGAGGCTGGGAGAGAAAGAGAGAAGGGAAGCAGGCTCCCTCTGAGCAGACAGCCCAATGCAGGGCTCAATCCCAGGACCCTGGAATCATGACCCAAGCCAAAGGCAGAGGCTTTAACCCACTGAGCCACACAGGCGCCCCTGTAGAAGATTTTCTGATCTGCAGTAAGGAGTTAGGGGGCAGAAATGCAAGGCTTTGTTCTGCTAAGCCTAAGGCATCTCTCTGGCCCAGTGGCCATTTCTTCTGCTCCACACGGAGAAACATCAGTATGGCACTTTTCAGGGAATGCTGGTGGGCTATCGGAGGCCACTGAGAGTGACAGAGAACATGAGAAATGACAATTAATTGTTGGAAGAGAGCTGAGTAGATAGAAATGCCATACCCTTTAAAATGTTTCAAATGACTGTCTTTAAACTGCCGGTTTCCTTTCTTTTTTGAAAATGTAGATTTAAAAAAACATCAAATGACAAATTCAAACAAATGTCAGCTGCCATTATTTGGCTGAAATAAGGTATTTTTCAAACCTGCTTGGAAAAACCCAGTGGGTATCTGTTACAAGAAATCATAGTCTATCATAAGCATGTATATATAAATAGTTTCTTTTTTTTTTTTTGCCATCAATGTAACTTGTTTTTAAAGAAAACATTCCAAAACAAAGCATTTACTGATCCCATGCTTTTTCACACCACACTGTCACACGACTTTGAATATTAGAGAGAGAGGGAAATGGGAAACAGGAGTTGAGCCTTCACGTAGTTTAAGAGCTAACTGGGGATATGAACACATATCCACAGAAAGCTCAAGAAGAAACAGATAACTAAATGCATGATGATCTCTTAAAACAAAGCATAATCAATTTAGGTATTATGAACAATTCCTATGGAATTACTTGCAACTTTTCTCCCTGTTACTTGAGAGCTGTTCACAAAGCTTGATGGTATCTTTTTTTTTTTTAAGATTTTATTTATTTATTTGACAGAGAGAAATCACAAGTAGGCAGAGAGGCAGGCAGAGAGGAAGGGAAGCAGGCTCCCTACTGAGCAGAGAGCACGATGCAGGGCTCGATCCCAGGACCCTGTGATCATGACTTGAGCTGAAGGCAGAGGCTTAACCCTCTGAGCCACCAGGCGCCCCTTGACTGTATCTTTTGCCTACACACGGCCACTTGGCCAGGGACAGAAACTATAATGACAATAACAACAACAAGAACAAATCCCCTGGTTTAGTACTTTCCATTTATCACGTATTCTGCAAAGCCAGAACAGGTATGAAGGCACTTAATCCTCAGCAAGACCCAGTGAGCCAGGACTGTGAGCACTCCCATGTTCCAGATGAGGGGGCGGGAGGCACAGGTGCTTGCCTGCATGAATGCCTAGTGTGCCCTTAAGTCTCCAAGCCATGAGTGGCAAGGGGGAGGCTCCAGAGGCCCCTCTTCATCACCTCACGTTCCTTCTACTAATCTGGGGTAGGGGAGCCAAGACAGATGGGAGGAGAGAAAGGAGCAAAGGCTTCTGTGGCTCCAATAGATCCAAATCAGGGCTCCTGATGGCCATTTTTGTGAATAATGAGTAACCACAAAGGAACACCAAAGTGTGTTCCATGATTTTAAATACCCTAAATGTATAAGACCATGCCTTTTTCATACAGTAGGAACAGCATTATTTTACTTGCTCAAGATTACACAGATATATGCTGTGGCTATCTAGAGAGATGGGGGGCAGGGGGGTGTTATGTGGCCTAGAACATTGTCATTAGGTGAAGCTTTGTAGGGTAGTCTCAACCTGGTCTAAATTCCAAAAAAATTTTTTTTCTCACTTCCTGTAAATCATTCTTGCTACTTATAATTGATGAAATATTATAAATATATGTATTTATATATATGGACATAAATATGCATTTATTTATCTATAGCAAAGGTAAGACAAGAAAAAGGGCATTGTCCATTGGTACTGAATTAGCCCTGGGGAGCTGAGGGGAGAGAGGGCATGTAGGAATGCCAGCACTGACTGAGCACAGTCTAAGCACCAGAGCCCAGCAAGGTCTATGGCATTTCCTTGACTCTGGATTTGCCTGCTATCATATTTCCTCATGTTTACCTGCATCTGGATTGCCTTTTTTTTTTTTAAACCTGTCTTTATCGATCTTCTCTGATTGACTTTTTTAAAAAGCAACCCTCTTTTGATGCCCCTAAAAAGGTATCTGGGTGTGTCTGCGCCTGGTTTTATTTTTTCCTAAACGCTCCTTTTTTTAGATAGCACTAAACAAGTTAATTAATTATAAGGATTGCTTAAGACAAATCTACCACTACTAGTATCCTTACACTGGTTTATTCTTATGAAAGAGCTTTGTTTTTATTTTTGAGATACTCTATTCTCTGGTGAAACCTAAGTTTTGACAGAGAGCAATTTTTCTCTATAATTTAAAAAAATGGGTAACGAGTTTAAAACCCCAGTTTTAAGATAAAAGACACAAAATATAAGTATTCTGGATGATATTTTGTTGGATAAATAACATACTCATTCACCCTATATAATTTTAATATTTAATGTGATTCAGTCTCTCTCCAGAATTCTTTTTTCTTTTAAGATTTTATTTATTTAATTGACAGAGAGAGAGATCACAAGTAGGCAGAGAGGCAGGCAGAGAGAGAGGAGGAAGCAGGCTCCCCGCTGAGCAGAGAGCCCAATGTGGGGCTTGATCCCAGGACTTGAGCCGAAGGCAGAGGCTTCAAACCATTGAGCCACCCAGGCGCCCCCCTCTCCAGAATTCTTATGATAGGCCCCAAGTGGCTTCATTTCTTCCCCTCGCTGATGTCTACTTTCAACATAGGAGTTAGACTGAGTCAGGTCACCGCTGCTCAGAGGTCACCCCTGGCTCCCATTCTCTCTCAGGGAAAAGCTGAAAGCCCCGGGAAGAGGTGATGGGACCTCCAGGATCTGGTCTTCCTTTCTGTGTCTGACCACATGTCTTACAGTGCTCCTCCAGGTTCACTGACCTGCAGCCTCCCTGCAGGACAGCAGCACCCCCCACCCCAAAGCTGAAAACCAAAAATTTCTCCCAACATTGCTACACGTTCCCTGAAGGACAGACAAAGCCCCCCAGGTGGAGAGCCACGTTGCCAGCCATGCATCTCCCACTGCTGGACACCTCTCCTCAGACGTCCACAAGGCTTCCTCACTTCTTCTGCACCTTGCTCAGAAAGCTTTCCAACAAAGCCTTCCCTGGAAATCCTTTTTCAAATGAAAGCACCCACCCCAGACACACCCTAACCCTGTTTCTTACTGTTTTCCTCCATGTCAGTGATCACTTATGTGTCTGTTACATAATTACTCATTTACTTTATAATCCGTCTCCTCCCTATAGAATATAAATTCCATGGCAGCAGTAGGTTGTGTCTATTCTGTTCGGGACGGGATCCCCAGCACCTAAGACAGAGCCCGGTACTCTCTAAGCATTTGTTCAGTAAGTGGATTGTCATCTAAACCTCTATCCACACAGTTCTTTCCTTTCCAATGGACCTACTCAGTAAAGGACCATAAATCCTGCTTGCAAAGTCCCGATTTCATGTAATTTTATTCTTTTTATTTTTTTTTTTCCTGTTTGCTTTAGCATTAAGAATGCTCAAAGCCTGTTGCCCTCCTCTACCAATTGTACCGGGCACTTGTGTCGTGACTATTTTATATCCTAATCTCCCCAGTTCAGTTTCCTCTTTATTTTTCTGCCCATATTTCCTTTCCGTCTTTTATCCATCCGTCCATCCATCCATCCATCCATCATCTCTTCAGGTTAGCTTCCTGTTTAGTCTGTCTTTCCCTTTAGTCTATTTATCTATCTGTCCATCTACCCACAATCCATTCAGTCATTTATCATCCTGTCATGTTATATATCGCTGCAAGATCCATTGAATAATTTAGGGGAAGTGAGATCTAGCAATACCCATCCTTAATCAAGAAAATGATTTTTCAAAATCTCAATTTAAAGATCTGATATTTTGATTTTGAGAGAATGTTCATTATTTATTGTAGATCTACACATCAGAAAACAAGTGCTGTGTTAAATACCTGTTTCAAACTTAAATTCAGAAAATGTGGTTCTTCATGGAAAACTAGTAATTAAAAAACTATCTTGATGTGTAATAATCTTCTAAAGACTCCTGAGTTATTATAGCATTTCTAATAAACTTGAGTGTCTTTGAGGTTCAGCATGGAAAATTTGATGGTTGAGACTATATTTACTTTGAATCCAATTTTTTCTGAGCCAAAAAATTATTTGCAATCAAACATATTACTGTTAGTGCATCATAATGGCAAGGGATTTAGAAGGTCAATGATCTGTGTTCAATTTCATATCCTACTAACAGATACTTAGATAAGAAAGATGAGCCAATGAGTCCAACTGGAAAGCACAAACTGATAGTCTGATCATTTCCCTCTCTCAGGGCAAAGACCCTGTTTGTGAACAAGAATAGAGCTATTTATAGCTGCTTGACTTCCAGACAGTTATATTAGTACCAGTGATTGACACAAAGGAGACCATCAGGAGAAGAGCAATGAATGCAAATGTTACACTGTAATCAAACTTTGGAATGGTCAGTTCCTTCTTTTTATTTTCATTTTTTTCACCAAGACCCATTTCCCCAAAATAAGGTTTTTGAGATTTAAATTTTAATATGTGTTCCAGGTTCCAGTTCTAAGGTATCACTACCATGAAAATTTGGACAAACCAATACACATCAATTTAATCAGCTACTTTTAAGGAGTTTGGTTCTAAAGATGAGATGAAAATA